>JAULBM010201956.1:0-17375 GCA_032357055.1 Geukensia granosissima
TGCACTTAAATGGATGAAACCAGAGGATTCCGAAAATCTGACAAAAAATCAAAAAGATGAGCAGCAAACATCCTTAAGTACGATTATCATGCGGTAAAGATTTAAGATTCAAAGCTGTCAATCAACGAAATGGCCATACAGTGCATCAAATGGATATTGGTATCTTGTGTTACATTTATTATCTCAATATCAAATTAAAAACACCAGTCGTGTTCAGTATGGGAAACTTAATGCATATTTTTACAACAGACATGACAAGGTGATATATTTTTCATATCATTTTGAAAAATTTCTATAGTACCTGATACGACTGGCATGTCATTTTCTGCTTAAGAATACAACACCAAACGTTCATGCACTCATATCAAATAAATATATTTAAATGTAGGCCTCGTAATAGGGAATTTATTAAACAGTGTACCGACTTTTTATATAAAAGGTTTATTAATTTTGTCGAAGTTATTTTCCTTTCCGATTTGTGTTACATTGGAGCGTAAATGATTTGAAAAGTGTAGGATTAACAGCTTTATTGGAAAAGCTTTTCATACATCTTTAATGTATTTCGTCGAATTGTATAAAAGTGAAATCAAATTCACTCCATTGATTGTATAAAGAGAAATATATTTCATTATCATTAATATTCCTCATAAAATGTTCATTCAGTGGATATAATAAATATGCTTAATAGATTGTGGTAGCAGAGATTTGGATTTAGAAATTGCATTATTTCATGTATTTGATGGAAAGTATATAGGCTTGGTCCTTTATACATGTCAAACATACAAGGATCAACTATGGACTAGTAAAGTGAGCTGTCACCCATCCGATTAGTTAATACAGTAAACCTGGTGGCGGATCTACAATGAATCTCCCTCCCAAAAAATCAAGTAAACAAATTCAAAAGTAATTAAAATATCATTGTTCTATTATAGGAATACATGTATTAATAAAATGTTATAGAGGAACTGGAATTGCTTGCCCTTCCGGAGCACCTGAGATCGTTTTCGTAGAGTTTGTGATGTAAAGCTTCTATCTTTAGATTCAGCATCATCGTTTTTTATATGTAAAGTGTACCGTTTCCGATGGCCTTAGTCCTGTTTTTCTTCTAATCTACGACTTTCTTTCGTTTCTAAAGTATATTCAAATTTTTATGTGACACAAATTCGTTTCTAACAAAATGTCCAACCCAGTTTTAAGTAAATAATTCTGGATCCGTTCCGGATACTGGCTTCCGCAAATAGAATAACGGTGTTGCAGGCAGGGAGGTTAAATTCAAATTACTGATTTAGATTCAAAACCTTAAATTTTGTAAGTTTTCCAAAAAAAAGCAAATTACTGATTTATATTCATAAATTTAATTTGATTACAGAAACTTGCCGTCGAAAACACAACAAATTTTCCATACATTTTGACTTCATATACTTAAAAACTTTACATTTTTAGGGAAAATGTTTGCAATTGCCGATTTCATAAAGTAAGTTTAGATGGAAATAAATGAATAACTGGAATAATCTACCGTGACTGACAAAATGAATAGAGAACAATGGGTAGAAGACAAAGCTTTAAATGCAGCAAATAGTTGAAACAGATAAACTTTCTTAAGTCGGATAAATAACCAAAAAATTAGGCTATATATCGGATAATTAATATTTTTAAGTAAAATATTAATTATCCGATATCGAAAAAGTTTACTTGGAATTCTTATGGTATGGATAAATTGAGGATCTGCGGTTTTAAGTAGAGGAAAAATTAAACAGAATAAGAAAGGTATATTTGAATAGGAGTTAAATATTTTTATCCCACTGTCGGATTCTACATTAGCACACGTTGAAACTCGGCATGATAAAATATTTCAAAACAATTGAGGAGGGGTTATACCTCCTGGCGGAGAAACCGAGCAACCAATTTCTAAACCCCATCGACCACGGGGTGGTTGAGAATTTAAAATATCCCGCCCATCTTACGGATTTAGCAAGGGTTCTATCTGCAGGCAGAGAAACCGAACCGCCTATTTTTATTCCCCGGTGCCCTCGGGGGTTTCAAAACACACCGGAAATTTCTATTGAATAAACAAAGATTAAAAAGAATACTGAAATCGAGTCCATATATGCCGTCATGTACATATACCTACCATATGGATATAATATTTATACAGTTCCTGATAAGACGAAAGTTACCAGTTCAAAATATTTGCATTATTTAAGGATCTTGTATATATCTCGATTAAACAAACTGTTCACTTAACGACCAGTTGATTTGGGTGCTAATCAGGTTGAAATCAGGGGCTGCTAGGGAACCTTTATTTCGTTATCAATATGACGTTTACGGGTGTGTATGGTACGAATTCGAAAGTCAACATTGATAGCATTTATACCAAAAATATCCCTTATTTTATTTATTTACAAAAGGTTAAATCTGTTACAAGAGGCTTACTACTAGGTTATTTGCACACAACGCATAGATTAAAGACGAATTTTAATTGTTGCTCCCCGCTGTCACCATAAAAGAGGCACTATCATAGCAAGTTTTATAAAACGATTTTCGTTTATAAAAGTCATATGTTAAAGTAAACGATGTTAACTACATAAAGTTTGTACTACACTGTTGACAATGCATGATTTTGAAATAAAATTGGTATAAAAAGTATCATATGCAAAAAAAATATAAAAAAAAAACAAAAGTTGAAATTGTACACTACAGATACATACAAGCACGATAACGCAAGAAAATCATAAATATAATGGGCGGTTATTTTTAAAGAGGCAGGAACTGCTTACTCTTCCCCGGATTTGGTGGAGTCCGAATTGCTCATAAATTTTTATGTACACAATGTGTCATGGTCCGTCTTGTTTATGTCCTCTTAATTACTGCCTCCTTTTGTCTATAACCTTTTGTCTCTCATTCGCCTCCGATATCGGTATAGAAAGTTCTGTTCTATAAAAATTTTAACAAGACACGGTATTTGTAATTACAAAAAATGTATTTTCATCTTCAGAAATGTTATATGCTGATAACGTTGTTGAATTTGTATTTTGTATTTTGTACAGTGCAAGTTATGACAATATCATTCTGAAATAGAATAGTCATGTAGCAAAACTTACAACAGCCAATACTCCAGTTTAAGTATAAGAAAAAATGAACAAAAGCCCCGGGACAAAAGCAGAGCTTTCAGATAAGCTGCATTTTGGGGTAATTACCAAATCAAAATTAACAAAAACCCAATTAATTTAGCTGTTGATGGGTTTTGAAACCCTATTGAATTAACATTTAACCATTGACAACCACCTGAGTTTTCACCCAAAAGCACTGTACTGAAGTGGGTTGTTCATGCAAATCAAAACTGATAATAAATGAACCAAAGACAAGTAACTGTTCAAGCTGTATATAATGACATTTTGAAAAGATTATAAGGAATCTATTTTTTCAAGCTGATTATTCTTTTATGTAAATTTTACAAGTATTGTATACATCTATGTTAAATGATCAAGGAAATTACCCAATAGTTTCATGAATTTGGGAGTTAAAAACCCAATAATTACGTGACAAAAGAAGAGGTGAAGCTAAACCTATTAAACAATTAACAATTAATCACCCAATTGGTTGAGGAAAATAATAATTTGTCCAATACATTAAATCTTTTCTTGAGCTCTGTCCAAATGGTTAAGAATTAATATGTCGGTTATTGGAAAGAGTATTATTGGTAAATTATAAACCGACGTGTAAAAAATTTGTCGAGAAGCCCAACCGACGTACACCTTTGGCGAACAGTACATTGAAATGACGCTTTACTCTAAAAAATTCAGATAAATTTTATTCTAATATTCTAAATTTTAAAATTATCAAAAACATAAATCTAAATCTTTATAATACCTTATTAAACTTGTACAAAAAGTGTGTGTGTATTTTGAAAGACTTTGTCGGGTATCATTGTGTACTCAGATGATCTAAACAAACATGTAGACAAATTCCGATATTTTGCTAGATAAACATTCTTTTCCTGTGGTATTTTACCTAAGAAACCGGTGCATGCAGAAGATTTTCCTCTTAAATAAAAAGACAGGTGTCTAGATTTATTGAACATTTTGATCTACTCGGAATCGATTAGATTATTCTGTTAAAATCTGTCAATATACAATGTTGACAAGGATGGATTAAAATGTTGCCGATCCGCCCGAGTATAAACAAAAACTACGTTTGAGGACCTCCGTGTAGTTCTGTGAGAAGTATAAGTTTAGTACATTTTGGGCCCACACGAACCAAAATTGATCGCATCGTAAATTCAAGGAACACTGCAAGCAGCATGCCAGAGTTTATAATCTCAAACTGATAAGAAATATAAAAATGGGAGATGTGGCATGATTGTCCATGAGACAGCCACCCACCAAGAAGTTTATCTTCGACTGAGATTTGGTGGGTGGCTGTCTCATGGACAATCATATCATATGTCACATCTCCTATTTTATACAGATTTACACAACTTATGTCATGTATATATATGAGTATTATTGTTATAACTGTCCTCTCGTTATGTATGGTGAAGTCGAGCATACCGAGCAAGCTATTCAAATTGTAATATTAAACTGCAAGTGGTATTCCACTCTAGTTTAAGGCCTTGTGAGCTACGACCTCAAGGTTTGTAAATTCTCTGTTTTTCTCGTGGTTAGAGTGCAATCTTTTTGACCCAAAAATCTTTTCATTTTTATATCACTGCGAGTGTTAAATTATTTTTCTTCACGTGTATGTCCCTATTGTAAATGGCAAATGCTCTGAGGGCAAATGCAATAATTTTAATTGTTCAACTATTTTTACGCTCCTCGAGGGTCCGAGGAGCGTTTAAACTATGTTCACGCTCCTCAAGGGTCCGAGGAGCGTTTAAACTATATTTACACTCCCCAATAATCCTTTATTGGTAATTAAATGCTTCCCATTTTTCTTCTTCTTCTTTTATCCTTCCTTCTTCACCCTTTTCTTCTTCTTATACTTCTTCAAAATGAGTATTTACTCTAACGCAAAAAACCGAACATTTTGATTAGCCAAATTTGGATTTGAGTCCAAATGTGTGAAAAACTCAATCTGGGATGTTTTTGCAATTGAAGCCAGTGCACCTTATCTTGAGTCAAAATTGCCATTCTTCCACTATTATATACAATACTAGATAGTAAACTTTTTGCCTGGGGCTAAGTAACTTTGTTTGCAGGAGTATAATTATATGATACTTTTTTTCGACTTTTACTTTTTAAGCGACAAAAAATAGCCCTGCTTTGAGTTAAATACATGTATCACATATGTATCAGGAGGCACATGCCCTGGTTACCGAGTCAGAATAGTTATTGACTAAACTGATCCCTCGACCCTTCATGCTACGCTCAGTTAGCTTCAGCGTACACATCAGGAGTCCAGCTTAATTATTGACCGACATGTAATGTTGCATAATATCGAATATAAAACTCTATTACACATCTTCGTCTGACACCTTCCATTTACATAACACCTGTCTACTGGGATTAAGAAAATATTGACAAATAAATTGATCTCGTCTTGTTTATTGTAAACAACTATAACACGTTTGTTATTGTAATCTCAGATATATATACTAATATAAACAATGTATTTTCAGATTATGTAATAACAAATTGAATATATAATTTTCGGATTCGATCATGGGCGGATCCAGTGGACCCAGCGGGTGCCCGGGTACCCTCTTAAAACGCCAAATTGAGGAAAAGGAAGAGTTTAGGGTAAATTTTGGTCTCAATATCCATTGAGAAATCAATAAAATTGATGAATCAAGAAGTCCACTGAAGGTGCCCCCCTCCCTTTCCAAAATTCTGGTTTTCAGATTTCCCTCATGCGTCTTCTGAATGATGAAGCTTCAAACGTTTAAGGCTACCACTAAGCCAAACAAAAGCTTAATACCTTGGGAAATTATAGCTTCAATTTGTTTTATTGACGAAAAATCCTATTTAAAGGATATCAAACGGCATACAAATAATTTAATTCCCTTTGTTTACAAACATTTGCAATTATAATTAAAGCATGTTTAATAAATACTATCATGTTTTATTGAGCAATGACAAAGCAAATAATTTTTTTTGTAATTTTCTATCGTCATCCGCTTGGGTATTCGGTGCACAACACAACTGTTTGAATTGTGATACTTGATATAAATCTTCACAATTTTGAAATAAAGCGATTTTGGCATCTCCAAATTAAATCTAATCATCCATTTAAGATCTCATTCTTTGGTAGGGTTTTATCTTATCTGAATTAATATCGTTCTATTTGCGTACTGCTTATTAACTTAGTTGCCAAGCTTTTAAGAAAATTAGATTTTTGTATCTTCACAGCGGGCAATAGAAATTAAAAAAAAATATTTTCTATTCAACTTTTGACCGAATATGATAATAATTAAAGGATTGGCATCAGTGAATTACTAGTGAAAATGGTCATTTTATTTATTAAACGTTAATATTTGACAAAAATGACCACGTGGAATTATGTATACACAAAGAAAGATTTAAATTTGATTGATGGATATGAAATTCAAAGTGGACAATTGATTGATTTATTGGGTGATGAAATTAACACGAAATCAGAGTCAACAATGGATACAACAGAATCGACATTCTTCTGTATTTATAAATATTTAATTGGAATTTGCTACTCGTGTCATTAATTAGCACGTCTTTTTTATTGTAACCTTTCACTATGGATTTATTCAAATTGGAATCAGAAAGCAAGAGATATACAAGCCTGATTTCAGTTAAACTGAAATTGAAGGTAATTTTAATTCTTATTTTTAAAATTGGAATTTTTGTTCTTTGGGTTCAAACCACCAAACATTTGAAATGAAATTTCATAAATATCTATATACACATAAAATTGATAATTCAACAAGTATAAGAAAATTACCAACGGCCCAATTTTAGATTGCTGCATTGTATAAAAATTTGTACTTATCGTTTAGGAATGAGTGAAGTGTTTTGGCTGTATCACAGGACCTTGCACTCGTCTTTTAAAATCTTAAATCATAACATAGAGGATCAACTGCAAAAATATAAATTAATATTTTAAAATAGATCAACCACATAATTAGTTTTACAAACTTGAATCATGACGCCCCGTTGGCTGTAAATTTATCAAAAGCATGTAAGTTCGGACTTTTACAAGATTTACTTGAAATTTAACAGAAGATTTTGCAATGAAACGAACTTTCACAGATTTTTGTGTTAATCTCTTACTTTTCATGTAACTGTTTACTAGATTCGAAAACCACCCCCACCCCCTGCTAAAATGACAAATTTTAAAGCATTACGACACAAATAATGTTGTATGGACATAAATTTACAAACCTATCATCAAATTTCGTGAAGATTCGAAAACATGCCATTGATTTCAAAAACGTGTCAAATTTAAAAGGTCGTTTTGTTCACTTTTACACACTTCTTTAAATTTTCCTCTAAGGTCAATGAATATCAAGTCGTTGATGTGTTTTTTTTTTCTTTTGACATTTCAAATGGTACTTAATCACTAACTTCTCAAAAAATGTGATTCTAGCTTCTCAGATTTATTAGGTATTTACAATTTAATGTATGTACAGTTTCTTTTTTCGTTAGTAAGAACAAAGACTTGCGTTATGATATTTTTAACAAAATAAATAAACGTCATCTGATTTCATTTTCCTTTTTGCCATCTGTAGAAAAAGTTAAATTTCTTTTTATTCCTACTCCAGAACTTTTGTCCTTTAGAATTGAGATAGGAAGGTTCACGCCGGTTAAAGTTACTTATTGTATACATAATTTGCATATGTTCCATATTTACAGAATATTCATCGTGTGTGTATTTCCATTTTATTTCATGTATTTATGTTGTTTGACCCATATGGATGTATTTGCAATAAAGTATTAATAAAGTATATAAAAACATTGTCAAAGGACCTGGGATTGTGGATATAGCATGCATATATATTGCCTATATATTCCGTATTCCTCCTTTTAAATTTTACGGCTATGTACCTATGGTTGCATGGTGTTTTTATATGCATATGATGTCTATTGAGTGAAAATGAATTAATATTGTAGCACCTTTTTGCAGTTCAAAAAATAAATTTATTATCTAAACTATTATACCGTACAGTTTGAGTCCAAACTCATTTCATTTTCACAAAATCATTTAGTTTGAAGACACCCATGTCGCCATGTTCTAGTATATATTCATTTTGATTGGATTTGAAAATTTCTAAATGCGTCTGTTATAAAAATAATGTAAAATTAACGCGTATTCAATAGAAATAATAATGTTTAAAAAATAGAAAATTTTCTGAATGACAAGAGAGCACTGTTAAATGTACATTTCATTTATTGGAAATGAATTCTTGAAATGACTCGGATATTATATATGTAGTGTAATGGTTCTGAGATTGGATTTTAATTTGTCCGATGTTTAAAAGTACTGACCTAATTGACATTTTAGTGTCCTCGGATATCATCCTGTAGCAACGGGCAGCAAAGCAAATGATGATGTTTGGAACTGTTTTCATAAAAGCTGATTTATTAATTGGATCACCAAACAAAATTTCACAAGAATGGAATTGTCCAAGTAATTAAAAATTAATCTATTAGTAGAAATGAATTTGTTATAAAATAGACACTCTACTATCGATCGAAAAGCACTATAACAACACCTAAATCCATACAAGCTGTGTAGAGGCATATAATTTTGCAATGATGAAGCTTTTTTGCCCAAATTTGGAGGGGTACTTATTCACATACCCTTTTTTTCCTGCGGGTATGAGGCGTGTTGCATTTCTTTGTCATGTTAATAAAATTCTGCCGGAAACTATGTCCGATTACCACTAAAGACAATCGACCAGGTACAGGGATTAGGAACGGGCATGTCATCGATGTTTAGTACCAAACATGTGCAAGAAAGCCCACTGTGACTGGGTTTAACTGTAGCTTTATGTATAACTAATGTTCACGATAAAAATTAGTTTTAAAGTTTTGAAATACATTCGTGTATGTCTTTATGTACAGAATAGAGATTTTAAACGTCTATTTAAAACTTGCATGTAGAATAGGCTCGGATCAAGGATTTTGTTTGGGGGAAGTCCTGAAGGCCAGGTGCCTGTGAACAGGAGGGGTTACCAGCGGCTCTAAGGCTGAACCCGATGGGGTCATTGGAAGGGCAAAACATCCCGAAAAGATTGAGAAATTGGATTTAAGGAACATTTTTGAGCGCCAAGTTGGTGGCAATTTCCTATTTATTAATTTTTCTGAGGGGAGGGATCCGCCAATGTCTTGGTCCGCGTCTGTGGAAAGCAATAAAATTGGAGTTATAAGGAATACCCGAGCTTCGTCCTCTAAATAATATCATTTTAGAAAAATTTCAAACATACACATTAGAGAAAGTTTGATGAAATTAAAGCCAAGTTCTCACAAGTTAACAAAGCAATTGATATGATTTTTTTTCCTTTTTACGCCAAGCTTAACAAAAATAATTGACCTGCTAAAGCGGTATGTAAATAACTGATGCACAAAATGTTCAATGAAACACCCATCATTTAAAGATTTTTACACAAAGGTTTTGTTACCTTTTATGTACACCTTGCATGTTGGAAAAGATAATGTGACAAAGGCATTCTGTTCAGCAGTTTACGTTCCACCCATTAATAGTCGACCATATTTTTTTCTCTTTTTTAACCCATATAATACTTGAGGATTTGTCAATTTGTAAAAGCTGTGTAAATGTTTGCAGAGTAACGGGTAATAAAATTTCTTATATTTGCACATTTTGATAGGTGAAAATAGCTTTTTCTTTCTTGAAAGGGCTCTGCATGTGGGGAATGCATGTCTTCAATGATATTATGATAATGCATGTATACATACATATATTATTAATTATTATAACAGAAAGAAAGAAAAAAAAATTCTCGAAAATTAATTAGTTTAGACTGGGTAATACGTGTAACGTTCTTGAAAATGAAAGACATTTCTTTTTATTTTGTAAGACTAATGACAATCTGAGATAAGATTTTTGTTTTAAAAACTTACAACTGCTTTAATACGTTCCCGGTCCATCTGGGCCCTCCAGCGTTTTCATAGGAATCCCGTCGCTCAAGTTTTATTTTCTGTGAATGGTTTCTGTGTACAGATGTTATTCTTTTCGTTTTGTTGGGCTGGAATTGTCCATCTTTGGTATCTTCGAATTCTTTTAATAAACAAAGATTAAATATTTTTCAAACAACAGGATTTCCTAAAACCAAAACAACCTTACAGCAGAAAGTCCTTTATTTACCTAATAAATACTAGTAGTCTCTTAAACTGAGAACAGAGGCACATAATATATTTTGTATTAAATGATTGTGTATTCAATATAATTTTTGTCTTGATAAAGTCCATTATTATCTCAGTTTAAGTGGCATTAAACACTAGTGCAACTTCCGTTTATAAGAAAATAAATTAAAAATTATTTCGTATACATTTTAACATCCAAATGTGTTGTAATTGTGAACGATTTCATATATCCAAATAGTTTCAATTATAGTTTGTTTATTTCAGACTTCAGAATTCCATAAAAATTAAAATAATAATTTGTATGATTGTTCAACAACAAAATAATAGACAGCAATAATTGGATATAAAAGATTGTCGGTTTCGAATGTCCGGTTTATGGTAAAATCTTTGACGAATTAAATTTAGACCTATGATTTATTGTTTCAGAAAAAAATGGATGTGAAGCGAGGTCAAATGAAATAAACGAAAGTATTCAGTGCACAACCCAGAAAATATTTGGATTGTGTCTTTCTGGCATATATTTCATATTCTTTCTTTTAAATAACATGTTTCTGTTTTGAACTTAATTCCTTTTTCTGAAACAGTCAAAACGAAAACACAATGAATTTGAATTTAACACGAGGTGTGGCATTAGTGGAGTAAAAGCTGTTTAACATAACCTGATCTTTTACCTCGTTTTCATAGGATTTTATTTTAGTTTTCTTGAATTTGAATTTTTTAATATATTTTTTACTTGTCGTCCCATAATTCTTTATTTAAAAAAAAACGCACATTTGAGTTTCCTTGACCGACCATCAGAGCTATAGTTTTAGAAAAGTTTTCGACTTATGGCTGTAGACATTTTTCTCGAAATTTTCTGGTTTTAGCCATTTCTACACATTATTTTCTTCTGCCATTAACCTAGAACTTCATTTCCTAATTACATTGAATATATCTAAAATATGAAAATGAAAAGATATGGGGTAAATGTCGCAGAGACCGCGTTCCAACAAGAAAAACAGAGGAAATTTACGAATTTAAAATTGCATTTGAGAAATCGTTATTTTTACTTCATTGTTGTCTAATATATCGAAACTACTAAGACAAAAACTAATGTGAAAGCTAAAGAAACCGTGCATTTTCCTGCTAAATTATTGAATTGTGACACTCATTCATCATTCTTTTATGCTGATTTTGTTCCAATATAAAAGGTCCTAAAAGTGTAGAAAAGTGTGCTATTTTTAAACCGAACAGGATCATCCTATTTTTTTACAAGTTCATAATACATATACATGAAATTAACTTATATAACGAATGGAGCGTTACTTAATGCGGTTAATTGATGTTATTTAAAGCCTGCAATAAGGATATAAATTTAAAAACATCCTGATTTGTTTTTGGGTTGTGTATGTATCTTAGGATTGGAAAAACAAACATTTCAGTAACTAGAAAACTTTGTATGTAGTTCGGATACATAGGTCTCCAAGTCGAGTTGGATTAGCTTTTTTCAAGATGACGTTGGTATCAAGAGGGATTTGTGTCAGCCTGCACAAGGTTCCACCAAACACGCTATACATTCAACAATATATCGTAAGTGATGATTTTCTAATTCATTGTTGCCCAGATGAGGTGTCTTATAAAGTCCTTTTTTAATTCATTAGTCCGGTGGGGGGGGGGGGGCAAAGCCCATGGAGTAAAAAAATTATTAAAAAACATTTCTTTCGCCCAATAACGGAATCTGCCATTGTTATGTTTTTTGTAAATACATGCATTAAATGGATGAACATGCAGCGTTTATAATATTTTACCAATCCGGAAAAGTCGTTGTCTTGGTGATATTGCGAATAAAATAACATGCACTCGGAGAGAAAATAAGTTCATGATTTCACACCTAATTACCTGAATTTGTCTCCCAATTGTGAGACATGCACATAATTAATAATATTATATAGTTACAAAGAATCTCGGTTTCTTCAGCTATCTTTGAGACGAAATGTGTGGTTAGATATTTCTTTAAGCATCCTAAAAATGTCAGGCATCCTGTGTCTACACTTGCCCGTGGTCACACCGACAAGTGTGGACACAGGACCCCAGACATTGTGATGACGGTCTTTAAGACACGGATCCCATTTCTTCAAATGTATTAAGACATAAAGATATCCCTTGGTCCTCTAGGTCCTGTGATAATTTGCCATGCCATAATGTTTGTACTTTGAAATGAACATTATGGTGATTCAGGGAGCTGTGGGACGGACCGCCATATTGGTCTAGACAGCTGATTAAATGAAAGTCAACAGAAGAAATCAATGTACGGCGTGAGTTCTCTTAAGGCTCTGTATCAAACAAAAAGGTGTACTCGACACAAAATGCAATAGAGAAGATTTGCCGGTTCTATCCGGATACTAAGATTCACCCACCAATAAAACTGACAGAGTTGGAATGAAGAAACTATTGAAGTAAACACATATATAAAAGAAATTCTTTTTTTATAAATTAGCTGGTCATGAAAGGGGTTCGAATAGGGTTTGATTATTGGTTTTGTGTAAAAAAAAATTAAAAAAATATCATAAAATATCGGGAAAACATGCATGTCCATTTTTTCAAGAGGGATTAGTACAAAGGTATGGCGATTAAGGAGTCAATAATCCCCTTTGTGGTTTTTTGGTGACAAATTTTCGAAGGTCTGAATACGACCATTTCGATTGATTGATTAATTGATTGATTTGTGATTGTTACATTTATTTAACGTCCAATGGCAAATATTTCGTGCATATTCTGGACGAGAACAAGTTATCAAAAAATTAATAATAAAAAGGAGTTAACCAGGGGGGAAAAGGCCGAGGAAGTTAATAGCCATATGATACCAAAATGGGACTGTTTGGAAAAGGGCTTGAATTTAGTCTAAGCAACTGGTCACCTACGGACCACTCATCACGAGCTGTTGCAAAGGGACCTTTAACGTGCTGACAGCGTGGCATTTTCCAAAAACGGGGCACGACGGTAACGTTCTCGTTTGAGACGTGTTGAAAATTTATAAATCCCGGCCGCCCAACCAACGGACGCCCATCCTAAGTTCTTCCTCCTGGTGGAGAAACAAAGAAACCAATTTCTTAACCACGTTACTCTCGGGATGGTTGAGTATTTATACATCCCGCCCAACCAACGGATGCCCCATTCGCAAAGGTTCTACCTGCAGGCTGAGAAATCGAACGGCCTATTTCTATACCCCGGCCGCCTTTATGGGTTACCATTTCGATATCAATCATTCATCGGTGCCCCACGCTAGAAAAAAATATTTAAAAAGAAAGCCATCTCCTCGTTATTTTTTAAACACGGAATTTAAACTTTGACTGAGTGACTGTTATACGATGCATAGATCTATAATCGTTAAATTTAGATTTAAATCCTTGTTGAATTCAATTGTATTGAAATGAAAAATCTAATTATAGGGATGATTTATATTGTGTGTACACATTCCTATAGATACTGAAACGTTTGTTGAAATAAAAAGTAGTCCAGGGTTATATAAATTAATGTTATCAGAACACAGTTGTACAAACAGTTATTCAGCGAAAGATTTAAATAAAAGACTTGTATATTACATTTTTAAGGTTCTATTAAAATGAAATTGCATATCTTGAATTCAATTTTCAACTCATTTTGCGCTCATCAATTTTTGAGACGTGATAATCGTTTTATTATAAATTATATGCTAATAATAGCACTCAAACTGATTAAAATAACATTTTATACGCTTCTCAATTCATTAGTCATGATGACTATCTATGTAAGAATATCTGTTTTATATATATTTCAATAATCGACAAGATGTGAACGGTTAATCATGTTAAAATATATTTGCACATGTTTATTAATTTTATTATTAATGGCTGCGACGCGAAGACGCAACAATAGAAAAATTCAGAAAATGGTGAACAAAAAATAGTTTATGTCGCAAATAATAAATTAAGGAAAATAATTTTAAAAATAAAGCCAAAAACAAATATTGCGACATAAAGTCTTTAATCATAGGACTAAGTGTTTAATGAATGGTTAGTTTTTTCTCACAACTGATAGGCTTCGAACGACATTCAGAGGCGGATCCATATTTTTGGAAAGGGGACACTTGCCAAAACATACTCGTACATATGTGGATCTGACTTTTGGAAGGGGGACCTGCCAATACATAATAGTTTGCATGCAAACAAGTGTTGAATATCATTTTTGCATTTCCACAATGATGACCGGGCCCCTTGACCCGCCCTCACATTTAGAGCTGTAATATTATCATAAACACTGACTGCATCTGATTTTGTGACATAATATTGAATGCAATGGCTCGAAAATTATTTCGTTGACAGTTTTTAAAACTATTCAAATGTGCAAACTTTTATCAGAATATCGCAATATATTCAATTCATTGAAACGGGAAGCACTTAAGGAAGAATTCGTACATAACAACGAGAACACGGTTATTTAAAATTTTAACATATTGTAGATGCCAAAATAAACTCTGGTTGCCTTTGTTCCCAATTTTAAAATTTAAATTTATTTTTTATCCTTGTGTTGATATCTGTTTGATCTGACTACGATACACAATGGGTGACAATTAAAAATATTTCTTTCAGAGAAGATTTAAGTCTTTTTATATACTTGTCACACTTGACAATGGTGTATTATTATGTGTTTTGAATCTTTTTTGGGGTGTGCGGAATTTAAAGTGACACAAAAAGATACTTAGCTATAAGTCGCATTAGTAACGTTGTTGTCATACCGAATTAGACCTCGACGTTGTTTTCGTTAGAAGGACCCCGTTCTGTTAGGAAATAC
This sequence comes from Geukensia granosissima, assembly GCA_032357055.1. Classification (NCBI taxonomy): domain Eukaryota; kingdom Metazoa; phylum Mollusca; class Bivalvia; order Mytilida; family Mytilidae; genus Geukensia; species Geukensia granosissima. The sequence goes on from JAULBM010201956.1 coordinate 15,105, forward strand.
CGTGTTTGTTATTTTCGTTAAGGAGTATACGTTTTCTGGGACTATCCTTTTAAGAGCATAGGTACCGACAGCGATATTTGTTTGCTGAATTCTTCAATATATAAAAAATGTTGAAATTAATAAGGAAACGGGCAGTTAAATTGACAATTGACTTATCCGGGAAACACTTAAGAGTGTGTGAATATTTGAATTGAACGTAGAGTAAACTAACATCTTTAATTAAGTCGGTAATGTTTCTGGAGAACTACGGAAAATGTCTTACATTAAGATTGTTTGATCTTGGAAAACAAGGATATACTGTCAGTCAACAAATCTGTTGTATTGATCCAGCATGTTAAAGTGCTAATAGAGTGTTTACACGGAAAGGATAAGGTATTAAATTGAACTGATAAGACTTTCACGCTACAACTAGTCTTCTTTTTCATAAACAACATTCAGTTCACAAAAGACGCAGTTTTTGGATAATAGCATATTCAATGTTGAACATTATCAAGGTCGTACATGTAATTGTGAGGTATTAATTGGACACTACGCATGGTCTCTGAAATGAATTTATGGAATTCAGGAACTTTCTGAAATTTTATTCAGTCGGAATATAAGTTTCTGAATTTTTTAAAAATGTAATATTAATTCCAAGAAAGTCTCAGGAACTGGAATATAAGTCAAAATGTATCAGCCTATGTTCCCAAGTTTAACAGGAAATACGGGTCAAAGAGGGGCATTAACTCTTGGAACGGCAAAACGTCCTCATGGCAGAAAAGCCAATAGCACTGTTAGAAAACGAGTAAAAGAAGGAAAGGAAGTTCCCAAAGAAAATGTTGAAAACGATGTAAGTATATGGTTTCTTAGCTAGAAGTTTCTACGAATATTGTCGTGATTGTTCTTAGTAGAGCTTCAAATCTTTGACTGGTTGACTGAAAAACAATGTTTATTTCCCCAGACGGAAATGGATCTTTCCAAAGTTCAATTGCATTTTGAAAAATCAAATTTTAAATTTGTTTCATATGTAAATGGTTTCTTAGCTGGAAGTTTCTACGGATTTTGTCATGTTGTTCTTAGTATAGCTTTAAATTTTTGACTGGTTGACTGAAAAACAATGTTTATTTTCTCCAAACCGAAACAAGATTCTTCCAAAGCTCAATTGCATTGTATGAAATCAGATTTTTAATTTGTTTCATGTGTTTGTATATTTAGAAGTTAGCGTAGATTTGTCTTTTCCTCTATCGACGAAAAGATTGATTTACTGAGTTCATCCGGGTTCTTGTTCAACTAAACCGGTATTTGAACGTCTCTCCACCATCCAGATTTTCTGTATTAGATTTTACAGGTGATAAATTACGTTGCGCAAAACATGTCTTGTATGTGCATGATGCACAATACATTTCATGCTTAGCTATAATTCATATTATGTTGAAAAGTTGTGTTATCGCGTTAGATCTGCCAATATTCTGTCCTTCTGAATTGTCTTGACATTTGGGGACACATCGATCGATATTTTTTCCATCTGATTAAGAAAGTACATCACGCAATCTTCTTATGAACACGACATATTTAAATAAAAACAGTTTTATCTTGATTTATTAAGTATGTTGATTGATTGATTGTTGTTTAACATCCAGTGGCAAATATTTCATGCATATTCAGGACAAAAAACAAGTTAAACAATAAATCAACATGTAAAGATTTATTAAGTATGAATTACATTGAAGTTTTCCTGTTATAATATTGGTTGGTGTTATCTAGAGTTGTCTTTATCATTTAGAGTCAGTTTCATAGGGAATGGAAGGGAAGGGCATGGGAAGGGGCTAATTGAATAATTTGACATTTCTAGAGGGTGATCATACAAGTCAGAGGCACATCTAGACTTTTGGAAGAAGGGTCTTTTTTGTGCACCTCTTTACTCATCAATTAAAAAAATTCTTATGTAGATTAAGACTAGAATTTACCCCATAAATTTCCTCTTTAAGCATTTTTTCGTTTCAAAGGGGCATCCCACCCCATTGGATCCGTCCCGCATGTTAATTTTCGTGCAACTTGTTTGCTGTTTTTCATTTCATATTTTGTCGTGTTGAAAGGTCGTTATTCATAATGTTTAAACATTTCTTTTTAGACTGTAAAATAAATAAACATTTAAGGGATATACTGTTTAACCCTATTAATACTATCTACGATAATTTTAAAGATTACAGTTCTGAGGAGGGGCCTGGGTGGCCGAGTGGTCTAGGTAGTTGATTTAAACTTACCTGTACAGATCACTGTATCCTATCACCT
>JAULBM010202067.1:0-17373 GCA_032357055.1 Geukensia granosissima
CATCTTATTAACAAAGATTAATTTTGATCTGTATCAATTGAATGCTTAAAGAACTGTTTATGTAACAAAATAATATACATGTAAACATATTACTGATTTCAAGAGTTATCTCCCTCAACCCAGGTCTACCACCTTAATAATGCAACAAACCATTCTAAATCATTGATACATTAACATATATCTAACAACATAACAAACACTACTTATAATCAAAGAAGAATGTATGGTCAAGCCAAATTTTAGCTCCAACAATTTGGAAGTAAAATGTGCCTATGTCTTGATAATAAACATCATAACTACAAATATAAATATCTTTAACAATCTGAAGGCTTTAGGTCCTCTAACTTCTGCTATAAAAAAAACTTAACAAAACTACCAAAATTACCAATTTTGGAACCTTATTGAACATTAGACAAAAATGGAAGCCAAACCAAATGAGCTCCAATAAAGACTGTGTGGCTGACTTGATCCCATATTGCTAGATCTATGTTGGTGGCTGCAGAGGACCATCGAATGTCATTCAACAGAAAAGATCTTAGGAATTTTCCAAATAAGTTGCAATGGCTCTATTACTTTTTTGTAAAATATTTCTTAATGATATTCCTTTAGTGCAATAAGGTTAAGTTGAGTCCACAAACTAGGTTGCTGTGGAAGACAATAGTGTGCATATCCCAGAAGTTGCCCATTAAAGGAACAAACCAGGAAATTTTTATCAATCTAAATCACTACAGCTGGTTTTTTTTTTGTTATTTCGTTCAGATTTTGGTCAAAATTCTTGTAACGGGGTAAACTACAACATAAGATCATTTGAAAAGTTTTGTCCCAATACTACACAAGCTTTATTATATTATCAGAATCATTCTGTAGACTTGTAGACAGACAATGTAAGGAAGCAGTATGACAAATACTGGGTACAAAGTGATGAAGTAATGACATTAGTTCCATTTATAATTTTTGTCAGTGAGCTGAAATACATTTCTACAAACAGGTCTTTATTACAAAGTGAAAAAAGCATCCTTTAGGGTATATTTTAGCCAAAATTATAAGACAAATAACAGTTAATACACAAATTTTGCTAATATTCATGACACTAATGTTAAGTTATATTTCTACTAAATACCACCTATCATGTTATTCAATTGGCAAGAAATGATTTTGCAAATATAAGGCAAAATATTGGGTCTTACCATATTCACTTTATCATTAAAAATCTAAAAATAAACTACTTTTCAAAGTATTGCATACAAGAATAATACACTATATTTCTGGTTTCTGATCATAATATAAATAAAATAGTCAAAATAATGCTATAATGTTTTCAATAAATCATTTAAAAACTCTCATAAAGAACAATTTTATTGTCCAAGCACCTTTTGTTAAATGAATTTGTGTAGAAATTTCTTAAGGAATGTATTTCTTGAAGTTTGTTTGAATTTATATTTACTTTAAAAGATTTGAGGAATCAGATTTTCACATTATTATATATTTATTATTTTGAAGAATTTTGATATTGGAACATAAGCAGAAGAATTTGGTTTTGAGTGTGGGTAATGGGTCTTCTCGATTCTTCAGTTTCTGTTTGGACACAGCAAATACTTCTTAATGACTCACAAAAGGTCCCACACAAGGTATTTCATTAAACGATGTATATACAATAGGGGGCACTACCAAAATATTTCATATAGATGACAAAGTTTGAAAAATTATATTACATTAAAAATATCATTATGAATCAACAAATAAATTTTCTCATGTACAATTACCCAAAAGGCCACATCAATTTAATATGAAGATTCTGAACCACTTGCCACAAAAATTGGGATGAGTTGGGGGATTCTATATTTATTCTTCAGGAACTTCAAAATCTGTATAAATTCATAGCTTATTACATATCACAGGCTTTTACATAAACATTTCCATCTATAAAATTCATTTAAAGCTCATGAAACCGTACACTCTTAGATATATTTGTGCCACACCAAGGCTAAATTTCTTTTATTTCAAGAACACCATGTGGTCATTGCTTTAAAGTAGAGTCATGACGGAAATAGACATGAAAGATTGCTGGGAATTTGAGTCACTGAAAAAATTAAATATAAAAAAAAATTGGGGCAGCTGGGATAAAAAAGGCAGTGATGAAAATTTTCAAATTAATTTGATGTGGCCTTACCAGCATTTAATACATATTAAATATTATTTCCAAACTTCACCAAAATTTGACAATGTCATAACATTTGTATTTTCAGAACATCCAGGTCATTTTAAAAAAATCAATGTGAATGATTATGGTATTGGGCTTTTTCCTTATAGTGTGTTTTAACAGGGGCTAGCTTTTATAAAATCATTCCTACTTTTTTTCTTACTTTTTACTGATCCTGTACAACTATTTCAGCATAGCTTATTTCTCCATCATGAATAACTTGGTTGTTAGAACTGAGAAAATCAACATTATATTCCCCACAATCTTCAGGCAAAGCCACAATTATCTCCCCTTCCTCATTTGTTTCCTGCAGAATGATCTGATCCTGATTAGTAACATCTTGTACATAAACTGGACCCTGAGTATTTGAATCCTCTGATTGGATGTAAATTGTCTGGTAAGTTACGTCACCTTGTTGTTCCTGGATTATTATTTGTTGATCGTGAGCAGTGCCCATCTGTGAGTGAATTGGCTGATGTGGATCATGAATCTCGGTATGATTAGGAATGATGTGATCAGCAATATGAAGTTGGTTTTGACTTATATCTTGGAATGTTTCTATGATTTCTGATTGATTGACATCAATATTAAATGAATCATGAAATGATGAATTACTGTCATTCTTGTTGCTATATAGATTTCCCAGTTCTGTTCCTGGTGCACATGAAGCCATGTGTTCACGCAAACTTTTCCTGTATTTGAATTCCTTCTTACATATATGACATGGATAAAACTTTGGTCCAGGAACCTGCTCTGGATGAAGCTCATCTAAATGTAAACGAAGACCACTAAGTTGTTTAAATCGCTTGTCACAGAAACTACAACAAAATTTGAGTTCTGGGTCAATATATCCATGTTCTTTCCTCATATGCATCTTACATTGGCTAACTAGCCAGAATGCTTCCTTACAGAACTGACATTTGTGAGGTTTAAAGCCTTTGTGTGTAGTATAATGTGTATTTAGAGCAGTTTTGTGACCAAAACATTTTCCACATACTTGGCACTCGTAGGGTTTTTCCCCTGTGTGTACAACCATGTGTGTTTTTAATAATCCTGGTCGTTTGAATTTCTTTCCACAAAAGTCACAGTCTTTCTTTCCTTTTTTGATGTCCTTGACCTTTTTATGAACTTCTTCAATATGTGCACTCATGTGTGATTGGTTCATCAATTTACCACAAAGATGACATGCAACTTTAGGCTTTTCACCATGTACTTTAAACATATGATTTTTCAGGTTATATTTATTTAGTTTTTTATAACAAATTGGGCATTCTTCAGTTAAATTATGAGTAACCACATGATGCTTGAGTGCATGAAGGTCCTTGCATACCTTCCCACAATGCTCACATACAGTTGATGTCCCATGACTTGCAATATGCTGTTTATACATTTTCTTGTTCTTTAGTGTAACATCACATTTTGAACATTTTATTGGTCCTAAGTAATCATAGAAATGAGTCATCATGTGCGATTCGTACGCTTTCATATTTGTAAATATCTTGTTGTCACAAATTTTACAAGACCTGGTACCTTCTAAGTGCCAGTGGACTGTCCGCTTATGAAACCGTAAGCTTGAGCCTTTTGTGTACTTCATTTCACAAAGATTGCAGTTGTATCCTTCACCGTTATGCTGCTTTAAATGCTCCTTGAGGTCCTTCCTTGCTTCTAATACAAGGTCACATATATAGCATTTGAAAAGCTGTTCAGAAAAATCAAAAATAAAGTCAATATCATGAACATCAGCGAAATGCTTTTGCAAGTCTTGTCTATTTGGAAAGCATTTGTTACATGTGAGGCATTTACTATTATGTATCTTGTGTTTGTCTTTTAAATGGTTGAAAATAGCAAGTCTGGTTTCAAAAATTTTACCGCAGACAAAACAGGTCCTTGACTCCGTTGTTTCAACATCGTCCTCATCTAATTCCTGTTCATCATCCAAATTTTCAATATTTTCATCTAAGGGACTACTCTGCACAGAACTGTCTTTTTCAGACAAAGATTCTGTCTCGTCTTTGTCAGTATCACTTCCGTCTCCAACCAACTTCTCATGTTCAAGTACAAATTGGAAATAGCCTGGCTGTTTTTGATTATGTTTTATTTCCAGATGTTGAAGCAAGAAGAATAATTTAGGGAATTTTTTACTACAGAGTCTACAGGTGAACTTTGTCTGTACTTTGTGAGTCAAATTATGTTTGTCCAAAGAAATTCTGTCTGGAAATGTTATATTACATCTAAAACATTTATGTAATGTAACTACATGTACGTCTGCAATTCCCAAATCCTTTGAAGTTTCCTTGTCTTCATCCGTATCACACACCTCCATTATAACTTGTTCTGAATCAGAAGATACTGAAGCACTTTTCCTACTCTGATCCCACTGATAAACTTCCTGAAATGACATTTTGTAAATGTCAAAGCTGTGTTCAATGCCTGTTAATGTGTCTACTTCTGATGGGCTCAAATTTATCATTCCATTTTCATAGAGTATTCTTTTCAGTTGCTGTGCAGCTTTAATATCTGTTGCTTTAAATTCTGAAACCTCTTTTCCATCCATACAATTTTTAAAAAGTTTTTCAAAAAAGTCTTTTTCCACTAGTCTGGCAGAATTTTTCCCAACTAGATAAACATGGAGATCCATAAAAATATCACAGGCTACAATGATTCGTAATGGCAGTCGCTTATTTTGATTGCATGACGAGCGATGGATTTCTGGTACATATGGATGGTTCCTGCGAATATGGCGAAGCATTTCATTAGCATCTCCATATGAACGACCACAAACTATACAAAAATCAAAAGCACGTGCATCTACACGAGGTCCTGTGCATATTTCAAAGCTTGGGTGATATGTTACTTGTTGGGAATTGTGAAAATAGAACCTTGCCCAGTTGCCACGGATAAAATGTTCTTTCTGAACATGCTGAAGACAACATTTCCTTAACCTGTACCAGTTTGGACAAAGTTTACAATGCCAACGTACTGATAAAATTTTCCGTATTAGCTCAGGTTCGTCCATTGGTGCCTGGAACAAGTCTGTTGGAATTGAATCAGATTTAGAAGAAATGATAAGTATTTCGGAAGTATCCTTGACTCTTAATTTTTTCTTTTCTTCCTTTCTTTGTTTTATTACTTTACGTGGAGCATGAAATGTAGGTTTATTTTGCATGTGAATTGGAGTGCTGCTACTCGAGGATGACACGGAACCTATTGATTCATGGTCTGGTGAAATACCAGTTTGAGTAGTTGGCATATTATGTGATGTTGGCATTGCTAATGAAGCAACTGGAGATGATTGATTCAGCATACTCTCTGATTGACTGGCAGATGGTTGTATGGAATAAAATCCTGATGTTTGATAAGGCACATCTACAGGTGGTGGTTGTACAGAATAAAATCCTAATGGTTGATTAGGCACATCTACAGGTACATTTGGTAAGGGTTGATTTGATGGGGATAGTGATACCTGAGCGTATTGGACTATTCCAGGTGTTGAGTTCTTGTGTTTCATCTTAACATGTTGTATGACATCGATTTTTAAGGAAAATTGTGTACCACAAACTAAACATTTCCAGGTACATTCATTATGAACATTAATTGCAGGTGTGCTTTGACGAGTTTCCTGGGAAATGCTAACAGTGACACAGTCTTGTACATTTACTCCAGCTTGAGACAAAGTTTGTATAGGTTTTCCAATTTCTCCTACTGTATTTTCTCCACTTACCACATTGGTATAATTAACTTGCTTTCCAGATTTCTGAAAGATCTGATTACCAGTAGCCATTATAGTTCTATTACCATCTGTTGTTGTATAATTCAAATTGCTCCTAGACGAAATGATTGACTCAGTCTCTGCTAGAGGACTCTCACTGATCTGAGAGAGTGCCATTGATACACCAACAATATCATTGCCTGATGTCACATTAGAACTGTGACTGATCTTGTCTATGGTTTCATTATTCTCATGGCGTATGTAATATTTCAATCTTTGATCAGTTGCAGGGATCTCATGATAACTGACAATGTGATGGACTAATTCTTGTCTAACTCTATATTGTTCTTTACAAAGAATACAGTGCCATGGTTTCAAATTGTCATCTGCTTGAATTATTGATCTATTTGCTATATCTTTGGAAGCAATCTGACTTTGACTTTGTATATCACTGTTAGACAGTTTCTGAAGTGAAACCACCAATCTTTTATTTGAATTAAGCACTAAATTGTCTATTTCCTTAGTAGACCTAGTTCTGGCTGATGGATTATTACTGCTGCTATCTAATATCTGCACATCTTGAGAACCTATGCCCAATAAATTATCTGTGTTCCTATTCAAGATATCAGTAAATTGACAACTCTGGCTACCAGTATTTACAATGTTGAAGGTTTGCATGTCATCTATTTGTCCAAGACCCAAGGTCTCTTGCAAAGAACTTTCCTTCAATGTTGGAGTCTGATTTTCAAGTTCGTCCAATATTCTATCAGCATGAGAGTCAGCATCAAAATCATCTATATCGATCACTTCTGCATCATCTGTCCTTAATTCAGATCTCTGAAATGACAGTAATTTTGACATCACTTTGCCCTTTGAAATAACACATGTATTTGTAGAGTAATTAGTTCCTACTAAGTTTGACATAGCATTGCTACTAGAACTGTACTGATTCCCAACAGTGTCAGCACTGAAAATGTCATTCAATTCGAATGGATCTGAGGAAACTTGACACTGCCCTTGTCCTTGAAATGCATGTTTCCCATGTTGACCAACACTACTAGATTTGCTGAAATCCACACTGTGAAGTATGTTGTCAAAACTACCATTCAAACTGTCTATAGTTGGAGTTATGCTATCAACTTCCCTAAATGAAAAATCATGCTTGGCTTCCGAGTCATCTTGTTTTAACATCTTGGCTGGAGTTGGGCCTGTCACTGTACTGGATACAGCATTACCTTGTAATTTATTTGTTTCTGGTTGTTTTTGTCTTTTCCTGTGCAATGATGGAAATAAAAATGGAACATTCTGTCTCTTTGTTTGTGAAGCTCTTTCAATTTCCTTTCTTTGCTTCTCTAAGTTTCTTGCTTTCTTACTAGCCATGTTTACAAACATAACATTTTTCTTTTTGGGAGGAGATGCATTTCCAAATACAGCCTGTATTATAGAGCTTGCTGAATTTTCTACTAGGGGTCCACCATGGGTCAACCTATTTGGAGATTGATCATTCTGACAAGAACTTGAATTATTAATTCTTTTTTCAGGAAAAGTTGAAGGTTGTTTAAATGTAAAATCTGGACTGATATTGGTAGACCCTGTCACCTTTTGTACAGCAGGAGAATTAACATTTAAATTTTGATTATTATTCTGAATAGGGTTGCTAGTAATGATTCCGTTACCAGTGTCAACAATCGAGCCTATTTCTACAACGCTGCTTTCATCCAACCTTCTTTTGTTTCCATTCCTATCAAATTCTAAACAATTTACTTCTAATTCAGTCCCGTCATTGGTAGTGTCATTTGGAGAATCTATTGGAGTATTTTTGATTAATTTGCTGCCTGTAACTAATTCAGCTATTTCGTTAATGTTTGTAGAAGGTAAGGATATTTCACTTTTTCTATTACGAACTGCTTCAGAAGCAGAAAGGTTGCAATTTGAAATGTTCATATTGGAAATATCTTCAATATGATCAATGTCTTTGCCAGATTGTAATAAAAGTATTTCCTCTCTTCTTGTAACTGGCATTAACTCTTTCTGTTCATTAACATTATTTAGTTTTGTCTCTGCAGGAAAAGTTACATGTTCAATTTGTTGGTAGCTACTATCTGTTTTAGGGTGTTCTGCATTTTCATTTATTTGAGTATCTATGTCATTGCTTGTCATACTGGCATTTTCAATTTTCATACTTGGATTTTCATTGTAATAAATCATGGGATTGAATGAATTGTCTGTTTCACTGATACTTGACAATATTTTACTATCCACTGTTGATGCTTCACAAACTTTACCTTTGTCTTTTATTTTAGTTTCACTTACAAGTTTGATGCTTTCTATGGGATCTATTTGTTTCGTTTTATTTGCACCATTGTTTGGTTTTTCGCCAGTTTTCTGCATAGTAGACATTTTATCACTTTCACAACATGAGGGTACATTTATATACTCAACTTTTTGAGTAATATCAAATGGAATGTCTATAATATTGTCTGATGTAGTTGTGTGCCCATAGATATCAGTTTCATATTCAGGCTCAATGAAAGATGGAGATTTCTTGAATGGCTGAACTGGTGGCTCAATTATTAAAGAAGTTTCATCAGGTCGATTTAATGACTGAATTTGTTTATCATTTGCATTCAAATTTGGTGCATTATTTCCATCACCCAGTTTTCTGTCATCAACAGGAGCATTTTGTTTGTCAACAAAATCCTTCTTGTTAAAATCAACAACCATATTTTCAAAGATGTTGCCAAAATTTTTCCTTTTTGTTGAAAGTCTTGGTAAGACGATTTCTGCCTGAAAGCTGGAGTTTTCATGTTTTACAATTAGGTTAGATTTTTCATTCAGTTCACTATTATTAACTTGGTTTGAAGTTTCACCTAGTTTAATATAATCATCCTTGTTTGAAGTTTTGTCTAGTTTACTATTATTCACTTGTTTTGCTTTTTCTTCTCTTTCACTAACTTGATTTGATGTTTCATCTAGTTTTCCATCAGTTACATTGTTTGACTTCACTTCTAGTTTCCTATCACTAAAGGACTTCCTTGTTTTATCACTGGATTGCTTCAATTTTTCTTCTAGTGTAACATCATTGACTTGATTTGAAGTTTCTCCTAATTTTTCAACAGTGAGTTGATCTGATGTTTTTTCTAGTTTTTTATTAATATTTTGATTTGATATTTCTTCTGGCTTTTTATCAGACATAAAAGTTGATATTGGTAAGTTTGACTTGTTGATGTCTGCTTTTAATGTTTCAACATAGCTTTCTTTCGATCCAACCTCACTAGATCTAGTTTTTTCCACTAGTGAAATTTCATTTTTATATTTTTCAGATGATGGTCCTTTATTGCATGTAGACACTTCCACAGAATTATTTTTTCTCAATATAATTGAAGGTCTAGAAATTTCAGATTTATCATCATGCTTTTTGATTCTGTCATGTCCATTGGTAGACCTTTTGCCTTCACCTTCCTTTTCTACTATATCTGAAGTTCCCCTACTGTTCTGCTTACAAAGTGTACCTTTCTTTATATGGATTTTTAAACTTCCACTGTTTCCACTTGTTACTATATCTGATGATTCAACAGAAAACAATGGCTCAATTTCTAGCATAGGCTTCTTGTTATGTTTCTTTTTCTTCTTTGAACGGCTACCTTTTCTCTTTGGTGACATTTTACTGGTTATATTTCCCCTCAGTACTATCTTATTTGCTTCAGTTTTACTACCCTCTATTTGATCTACATTTTGAGTGTCAATTTCATCTTTCTTAGATATCTTACTTTTTGTCTTTTTGAAACTTTTTTCAAGATGATTTCTGACATCTGTTTCTTTTTCATCCTTTTTTCGCATTCGCTTAGCACTCAAGTATCCCAGTCGTATGTTAGTACTGATTGATTTCTCTTCAGCAAATGCTAATTCATGAGTCCGCTTCTTTTGACCAAGATCTTCAATTTGTGCTTTCGAGTTTTTCGCAGCTTGTCCACTTTTTGGCAAATCAGAAATAACTGTTGAGACAGCAGTGTCAGCATTATTCTTTTTGGAATTCTTTTTCCTTTCTGAAATTTTTCTGTTTACAGTTATTTCTGCAGAAATCAATTCACTTTCAAATGATGTTAATATGGTATTGGTTGATTTCTTTTTGTTACCCTTTTCTTCATTGACAGGCAGTTTTTTCTGTCCTGACTTTGATACATCAGTATTCATAGTCTGTTCAATCCACAGATTACTTTTCAGAATTCTTTTCTTAGACATGATAACTTTCTTGTTTTTAGTATTGTCATCACTTTCTGAATTCTCATTGGTTTCGGATTCTATTTGGTCTTTATTTACTTTGTCCACTGGAATTTTTGCCATTGTTCTGGATGTCGTATTATGTCTGACATTTATTTCTGCCTTTTCAATTAACTTTTGGTCACTGCTTTCAATGGCATATTGTTCTTCTTCCTTGTCTTTTCTATCTTTAGTTTCTTTAGCAATTACGTCAACTTCCAATATCGTTTTAATATCTTTGTTCTTTTTACATAATGCATTATCCTTTGTACTAACATTACTATTGGATACTTTTGATTTGTCTTTGTCCCCAGGATTTGAACTGGCAGAAGCTTCCTTGAGTGGTAAATCAAAGTCCAATACCTTTATTACCTTTTCTCTATTATGATTACTATCTGCATCATGATTGTTTAAGTCAGATGTTTGGTTCTTCTTAGCTGACAAAGGACTATCTTCCAGACCACTGTCCTCAGAATTCTTATGTTTGTTCAACCGATGATATTGAAATGCAAATTCATCTATGAATTTCTTCTTACATGTCAGACATTCAAACATTTTGGAATCTTTTGATGTATTTTCTTTAACCAATTTTTCTTTAGCTGATTTTGTGGAAGAGGTTACTGGTTTGTCAATGTTGGTTTTATTATCTGAAACCACTTCTTCACTTCTGGTTTTATTGCTAGTTTCAGAACTTTCTTCATTAACTTTCATGTCTGAAATTGAAAATTCTGACTTCTTTTCTATGTGACCAGTTTTCAAACTACTTACTGGTTCATTTGTAGCAGATTCCTTGTCTGTCGTGGCACATTCAGTACTAGCTTCTTCTTCAATATCTGATTTCTTTTCATTTGTTTTGTTTTTGATAACTGAATCTATAGCATTGCTAACTGATACTTCTTCATCTGTTTCATTTTCAGTTATTGGTTTGTTTTTGTCCAATGTTTTTTCTATTACAGAACTGTTTGGTCCAGATTTATTTTCCTTGATAGGTAATGCATTAGTTGAAGTCTTGTTACTGTCTAATTTTTCTCTGTCTATGTTCTGTGTATGTGTCAAATTTTGGGTTCCTGATTTTTCATTCATTTCAACACAAATAGGTTCAACGCTACCATTAATTAATTCCTTTCCATTCCTGCTCTTTTCATTTCCATTGTTTTCTTGATTAACAATAACATTTGTGTTCAATTCGATTTCAGAAACTGAATGTTCTTCTATGTGTTTTTCCATTTCTTTTCTATCAGATTTCTCAAAATGATTTGTCTTTGAAGTTACGCTGTTTTTATCCTCAAATTTCCCACATCTTTTCTCAGTAATTTTTTCTTGTTCTGTCATAACTAACTGGACTATTTCTTTTTCATTAGCAAAAGTGTTATTATCTGCAGAATCAAATTTTGTTGTCAATTTCTTGTTCTCTGAAATCATTTCAATTTTTGATTGTTTTTCAGTGACTATATTTTCTGTCACAGATCCAAGATCAGCAACCACTTCTGAGTTTGTATTTGATTCATTCGCTGTATTGCTAGTCATATCTTTATCATTTGTTCTTACAGCAACATTTAATTCTTTTTCATTACCAGAAAGTGTGTAGACAAATTTGTCATTTTCACTGAAGGAATATGTTCTGCTAGCAGCTTCCTTTCTAGTTAATAACATTTCATTTCTTGGATTGTCTTCTGTATCTTCTGGTAGTACTAAGTCTACATCAACTCCCTCATCAGCATAAGATATTTCTGAATGGATATCAGAGAATGAAGCCACAGTTTCAGTGTCATTTTCTGCAAACAAGTCAACATCAGAATCTGGATCGGGGGAGGATTTTTTATTGGCCATAGTTTTTCCTTCCTCTGTATGGACACCAAGGCCAGAAATCGCCTTGCTTGATGAATCACACATTTTATTGTCTTTGTCGTTGCTCTTCTTGACATCTGTATGAGGTTTTGGGTAATTTGGTAGTTTAAAACTGACATCAATAGCTTTCTGATTACTTGCTTGTTTTTCAGGTATTATTGAAGAATCATATATGTTGGCATTTTCTTTAGTAGCTGATGTTTTCTGTGCCATTTTTTCTAATGGTTTCATGCCTTTACCCATTTCACCATTTTCTTTGCTCCTTTTGGCATCTTGGTCTTTCCGAGGAGACAATAATTTGTCCTTTACCACATATAAATCTATACCTTTTTCACACACTGAAATTTCTCCTGTATCACTTACATGTATTGGAGACATATTTGATGGTGTTCTGAAGGCGAATTGCCTAATTTCCTCATCTGTAAGTCTTACTAGGTGAACAATGGGTTGCAAGTTTTGCAGGATTTCCTTTGTAAGAATGCTTAAATTTTCTTTTTCTGGTTCAGCTCTCTGAGATTCAATATTTTCAATAGTTTTCTCTTCTGTGTTATTATTTGTTGAACTGTATAGGTTCTCCGAGACCTCAATACCAAGTTCTGAAGATACATCTAGATTGTCCTTGCTGAACTCATAATGATCTGGAGACAAAGTAACTGAGGGGGATTTTTTAAATCTTCCATATCTGGTTTGAATATTAAGTGGTTTTGATTTGTTCTTTATGTTTATTTTAAGAGACCAAGGAGACTGTTGACTACGGTTTGATGTTTTCTTCTTAGATTTTGAAACTGTTTCTGTTTTACTGAGAATGCCGAGTGAAACGTCTTTTCTTTCTTTAACTTTTGATGCTGTTTTCATCTTTTTTCCTTTCTGAGTTTTCTTCTTCTGATGCATTGAGATTTTGCCATCATCTGGTTTTTCAATTAAGTCTGTTTGTTTTACACCAAGGACTGAAGATTGTACACAGGTCTCATCAAGGAGAGTGGATTGTTGTGACCTAGTCACATCAGGAAGAGTTGATTTTTGTGAACCAGTCACATCAGGAAGAGTTAATTTATGTAGACCATTATCACCAAGTTCTGAAGATTCTTTTGAACCTGATTTAATGCCCGTTCTCCTCTTACTCATAGGACTACCTTTGTTTGTTGTAAAGGAATTGACTACTTCATCTCTGGTTGATTCAGTTTCACCATTGTCACATCCAGTATTTACTGCCTCCTTTGTTTTGCCATCTTTATCCTTGACAACTCCCGTTTTTGTTGTTGTTCTTTCCATCGACGAATCAGGAATTTTTTCAATACAAATGACTGGCACTTTTTTTAGTTTCTCATTATAATTTTCAGCAGACTTATTAAAATTTTGGTTATCCTTTTTATCACACATATTTTGAGATAAAGTATTTAAAGAATTTTTAGCCTTATCTACACTTTTCCCAGTCTCTTTCACAACCTCAGAATTTTTGTTTTTTCTAGTCTCTTTCACAACCTCAGAATTTTTGTTTTTTCTATCTGACAATTTGCTGACATCAGTGTCTTTGTTGTCATTAAATAAAGATTTGCTTGACTTCATCATCTTGGTTACATTTTTAGACTTCTGCTGATTAGAATTCTCATTAGACTTATTTGAAGGACTAACTTCATTCTCAACCTCAGTATGTTCATTTTTCCTTTCTGCTGATTTGCTAACATTTGTTTCTTTAACATCACAAAATGAAGGTTTTCTGGAAATTACAGTCTTGGTTTCACTGTTTTGGGTTTTCGTAACCTCAGCATTTTTTGTAACACTTTTTGGTGATCTGCAATTACTGTTGTTTTTGCTATTGTTACCAGTTTCTGGTGATCTGCTGTTTTTGTCCGTTTTTGGTGATTTTCTAAGATCTGACTCCAGCACATCTTCAGATTTCTTTTTTTGTAATTTTGATTTTCTTTGAGTAGATTTTCCACAATTTCTTGCTCTAACATTTTCCATGATACGTCCAAATCTCGCCAACTTCTCCTCGTTGCTTCCTAATTTAGCTTTCGACTTTCCCATTCTCGGAGTGGTTGACAGAACCATTGCAATCTGCAAAGAATTATTTTCGATATATTTGTCTAAAACAGGACTTTCAAACACATTTAGTTTGTCACTTTTCTGAGCAGTATGACTAATACTCTTATTATCATTTTTATGAAGTTGTGACTGTTCGTCTGTCTTGGTAGTTTGCTTTGTCTTGCTATCTGTTATGAGCTTTCTATAGCTCTCCACCGCACTTTTAGAAACTAGTGTTTCTAGCTGTTTTTCTGGACTTTGAATAATTTCGCTTTCTGAACTTCTACTTCGCCTCAGTTTAACAGCTTCAAGTATTTCATCACCAGGACCTTTTAATTGTTCTAGCTTTTGTACCTGTTTCTCAGACATCTCATTATTTTGTTCTGGACTCCTTTTGGTTATATACTTTTTATTACTGTCCATAAAAACTGAACCAAGAGAGTTTTCTGTTGAAATTTTACGCTCAAGTTCTACAGACATTCTTTCATTTGCGCTTTCTGCAATGCCACTTTCCACTGTCAAGTTAACATTTTGATGACATAAAGCAGAATTTTTTTCAGTTTCATTGCTTGGTAAATCAATTCCAACTGTTTTAGATATAACTTGACTTTCGGTCATATTTGCTTCCAAATTTTGGCCAATTTTTTTATTCTTTTCTTCTGTATTTGTAAAACTTTGGGTATCAATTTCGGTGTCATCAGCTAGATCAAATATGACTGTTTCCTGCTCATTATCAGTTGATTCCAACTCGGAATATTTTGATTCATTATTAAATGAATCTGGTGAATCAATATCCTCGAGTTCTAAATCAGAGAGTTTAGAAGACACAGATAATTTTTTCTCATTTGAATTTGAATTCAGATTACATTTCTTGTTGGGATTAACAATCAAAGCATTTTTCTCATCTCCACCCCCATCTGTTTTAGTTTCTGTTATCCCACTTTGTTTATTGGTGTCTTGTTGATGTTCTTTCTGTTTGTCATGCAGTCTTGTTATTACCTACAAAACAATTCAAATAATAATCATAACTGTAGAAACAATATAGTTTTATTCTAATGGTCTTTTAAACTGAATGAAGTAAAGGTCCACTTAGGGTATTTCGGACCATATTTGACCCTGTGATTATCAAAATAAACCCGGATTTTCAAGAAGAACCTAATGTAATAGCATGGGAAAAGATCAGGATACTTCAGAATATACTATAAAAACATATAAAAATAGGAGATGTGGCATGATTGTCCATGAGACAGCCACCCACCAAGTAGGTTTTTTCATAATTAAACCTGGAAAGTAAAAGATTTTATTACTATAAGTTAGTTAAAACTTTTACAAAATAAAGACAAACAAATATTTATATAAAGCTTTCATGAAGGACGCATATATTATTCAAAAGGACATACTGAGATATATTCAGAAATTATTGCAAAGTTTTTATTATTGTGACAGGGTAAGAATCCAAATATTTAAACATCACATTTTAGATTTTGTCAGTAGTATTCCATCACTGGTTTTAAGAAGTGGCAATAATAAGACTCGCATTATCGCCTAAAATTAACAAATCACAATTATAAATGCACACAATAATTTCAAAGTTTACAGTAGTTTAACTAAGTTATCTAATTAAAAGTCCACAATTATATCTGACCTTATCTCTCCTAGTTTTATTAATATTATATCTATGGTTACAATATGTATATTAATTCTTAATGTGAAGAAAAAATCATGTAATGAAGACATTGTGGGGACCTCTTGATTTGTAAATTCCTACTGGTTTCCTTGGAATGCAGTCATATCAGCTCTTTTTCATTTTCTATATCACATACAACAGTGGTACATTTTGTGCCATGAAATTATATTATAAATCATCAACAATATCATTATATCATCAACATATTTAAAAAGAATGTGTTAAAAGTATTTCTTTGTTCAAACAGAAAAAATCTGATAACTTATTTAGCTTTAAGTATTTAGTGAATAAAGTGAGATAACTCAACTTTTCATATCACCTTATGTATATTAGTGAAGTTATTTGATCTGTTTATCTTTTGAATACATTAAGCAAAAAAAATATATGTATCGTGCCTCCTGCTTGACCTACCTGGACCCAAAGCCCCCAACCTAAATTTTTTTTATATGGAAAAAGATTTTCTGTTGGAAAAATTTCATTGATATGAAATAAAATGATCAATAAAGTTTGAATAGTACCATTTTTCAGGATGTTAAAACGTTAAACAAGTCTATACTGCAAATCAGAGAAGAACAAATGTTTGAAATTTTCTCAAGGGTATAAATCACCATAGTAATTTTGTTTGTTTACCTACCTGGAAATTTTTGCCTCGATGACAGGAACAAAAATATTTTTGGCCTAACGTAAACTTGTTTCATGTAATACCACAGTGGCACATTTAATACCATGGGTTTGTGTTATAAATCATCAACAACATCATTATATTGTCAACATATTTAAACAGACTTGTGAAATTTTTTGTTTGTTCAAATAGAAAATTTAGCCTGAAGAATTAAATGGTTTAAGGGAGATAACTCACATTTTTGAATTAGATACCTGCAACATAACCATTTTGTTTGTTTGATATGGTTTTAACGCCACTTTCAACAAATTTTTCAGTCATATCCCTGCAGTCAGTTTTACTGGTGCGGTTCAGTTTTACTGGTGGAGGAAGCCAGAGTACCCAGAGAGAACCACCAACCTTGGGCTGGTATCGGACAAACTTTTCACTGTGATGAGTTAAACTTAACCCATTTTTGTATGGTACAAAGTCAAGCAGAATTCACGCTGTATAAGTGATAGGCTACAGTGATCTGTACAGGTAAGTTTAAATCAACAGCCTAAACCACTTGCCCACAAGGCCACAAAAGTTAAGTAATGTGATTTGTTTATCTATTTTTTTCATGTTGAGACAGGCATCTGAGACATGTGCTGGGGTTATTTTACTAGTTACGGGAAGTCACTGCAATTTAGTTTAGTTTTCCGTATGATACCTTATCTAAGCTATCCTTGACATAAGCTTTTACAGCCATTTGAACATGTTCTTCAGAAACGATTTCTCCTCTAGGATCCTGCTGGATATTTTTTCTTATCTGACCATTCATTTGATCTTCTCCTGGTCCCTTTGATGTGACTTCACATTTGTCAGAAGAAAGAGGTTGCTCTCTATGTTCACCATCTGAAAAAAATCAAACTTTTAAATTCAATCAAGGCTTTCACATAACAAGTGTGGACACAAAAATGTCTCGCCTGTATATGTGGCTTTGACCCTATAAATGTGTGGACACAAAAATTTTCTAATCAAGATATATATTGGCAAGTAAT
>JAULBM010202288.1:0-13631 GCA_032357055.1 Geukensia granosissima
CGGAAACGTTGTTTTGCTGGTTGTAGCGTCTCCATAATGACAGTATTGTGTTTCTGTGACAGCCAAAGTGTCGGGCAGCGTCTGCTTGGCTTCTTCCAGATTGCAGCATTCTAATTGCACGATTGCGTTCATCTAGGGAGAGCCGTCGCATCAGGAAAATGGATATTGTATCGGAATAAAGATGAATATCTGTGTGTGTAAGGTGCAAACAAACCTTCTGGCGGAAAATGAATCGCCAAATGCATAAGGACGTGAACTGAAATATGGAATACTCCGATTACACTTGAAAAAATCGTGCAAAACGTATTGAAGCGTTTCGAATAGGTAAACACCATTTAAATGCAACAACCAAAGATATATTTCAATGAAATAATTGTAGAATAAAAATTTTATCAAATTTAATAGGATGCACAGTTTCTTTTTTTCCATGAGTATATTTAAATGAAATATTATGCAATAGAATGAAATAATCGCAAGTTCCCCATCCTCTGATGAACCCCTTAGAGACAGTAGATTTTTCAGTTATTGTCATTCGAGACTGTTTGGAAATAGAGAATATTTTCAAGGTATGTTATTTAGTTTCACATGTAAAAATTAGTGACAGATCCCGACTTTCTAATAAAGGGGGGGGGTGTTCAGAACACAATCATTTTTTTTATCAAATGAAGCGCCTTTACAAAACTGCCAAAAATTATATATTTTTCAATTTAACAGCAAGGGGAACGGGTGTTTGTTGCCCCCTGTATGGATCCAATTCTGATAGTAGGTTTTTTGGCTCACCTGGCCTAAAAGGCCATGTGAGCTTTTCTCATCACTTTGTGTGCGTCATGGTCGTGAACTTTTTACATATTCATCAACTCATTGGTCGATTTTAACCAAACTTTGACGGAATGTTTCTATGATAGTCATCTTTAAAATTTGTGTTGGATTTTGCCGAGCACCATTTAATATGACCGCCTTGTCTCGACATAGTTTAACATTGGGCCCTATGGGAATTTCACATTTTCATCTTCTTCTCTGAAACCACTGTAAAGGTTTTAACCTAACTTTGCAGAAATGTTAAGCATGCGGTCCTTTAACAGATTTGTGTGGGTTTTTTGTGTGCCGATCGGATATTCAAAATGGCCACCACGACAAAACTTAGTTTAACAGTGAAACCTATGGGAATTTCACATTTTTCTTCTTCATTTTTAGAACAGGTGTACGGATTTCAACCTTACCTGGCAGAAATGTTTGTCGTCGTGTGCGTGCTAGGTGGTCCTTTATCAGAGTTATGAAATTGGTGCTGATCCCAAAATCAACATGGCGGACAGGGCCAAATAATGCATTCTGATTGTTTTCAAACATTTTCTTGTCAGAAAATGCAAACTGTATTGAATTGTTACTTTGAAGAAATGATTGTTCCATAAAACATTTTAACATTTTCCAGGTGAGCGATTACTGGCTCCATGGAGCCTCTGGTTTATAAAGCCATATCCTGATACTTAAAATTACATTTGTGCATATCTTCTTTATCCTTAACTTACTGTTATTTGTAGCCTTTGAAAAAGTCAATATCTGGATCAAAGACAGGCCTATACAAAATTAACAGCGTTTTTATTATTAAAGAGAGTTAAGATGTCAAACTGGATAAAATTGTCGTCTTTGGACTAATTATGGATAAGAACTGTCAGAGTAAAAATTGGTATTACATGTACTATATATCTCATCTTCAGACTAAATATGGATATGAAGTTATAAATACATTTACATGAGTGGTGACAAGAAAGTTTTCCCCAAAAAATCCACAAGAGTTTAAACAAGAAATATACCTAATGAAATTAAGGTAAATTAATATTAATATATACACTGCATGGCGACCAATATATTAATTGTCTTAAAATCCATTAATATTGGAATAGTTCAATATATTTGTTGGTTATACTGTTTTAAAAAATCATTGCTAGCTTGCCCAGCATATGATGTTAAACTAGGAATTCAGCCAGGTATAACACTTTTTAATTGCACAATGCTTTATATCAGGCTTTTTGCTCAAAGTATTTATCAATTTTAGAAAATGAAAGGTTTTTTAATAGATTTTAAATCTATTGGTATATATTCATACACAATGTTAGTAAAAATCAGCTTGGCGGTACCAGAATACCAGGTAAATAATCACCTGGAATGTCTTTGGTTTGAAAGGTTCAGTGGTAATGTGTATTGCAGCATTTACTGCTTTGATTCTATCTGGGATCCATTCACAAAAAAATGGAAAACACAAACAAACAAGAGTCGTCTGCTTCATGAAAGATTTACTACAAATCAAAGAGATAAGATGTGTAACAGAAATGTTGAAAATATGGATCTACCGCTGCTGAAACATTGACCAACAAAAAATAATAAAGAATTTTTTACCAGAGATTACGCCATCTGAATCCACAACAAACTACAACAGAAAAAAAGTAACCAAACTGAGGAAGTATGATGAATGTGTGACAAGCAACATCATAGAGAGACAAACAAGACACAACAAAATCTGTTAAAATCAAAAGCTCTTTCTTCATCAAAACAGCAGATTATTGAATCCAACAGGATGACAATATTCACTGGGCAGCACAACTGGGGAATTTTAAAGTGGCAATTGTCACTATGTAGAAAAATCCAACAACAACAGGGATTAAATAATATAACAATGAATTTATAGATACAGATACACATGAATGTTGAATAAACAAAAATTTGTGTAGCTGGTGTTTTCTTGGAGATAAAATATTCGACAACAGTAACTAGGTCTCTTTTGAGTTGAGAATTTGACTTGTATCAGTGAATGAGAAAAGTTACAATTTTAGGGTGATAAAAGCACTTTGAACTAACAATTTATTTTCACAAAACTAGGTCATAATGGCCGCAGATTATGTAATAGTGATTTATTTCAACCTCAGATATTTTTTATGGTTGTAAATATTTTACAAAATACCAAAATACACTAGGAAATAAATATATGTTAATTTCTATGAGGTGGGCTAGTTTGTTCTATCCACAACATAGAAAAAAAACTGAAAAATTTAAACCCGGAGATATTCCTAGGGAATAAGAGTACTTTAAAGTACTAAATTTCAATAGCTTTGCAAGTGGTACTACTTGTATTGACTTGTGTATATGTAAGTTAAAGGACATAGCGTTATTCATTATCAAACATGTCAAAAATGGCATTTAAGAATAATACCTTTTTTAATACAATATCATGGCGTTAACTTTTGCAATGTCTTCAGTTGTTCTATTTAAGGAACGATCCCATATATTTAATTGCATGTTGCATTAATTTTCTAATTCTGAGCCTGTTGATATTGGAAAATGACAAGGAGTGGTATAAAATTATTTTGTCAATGTATTACATGTTTAAAGTTGATTAGGGGTGTTTTGTTTATGTTTTTGTATTTTGAGTTTGGAGTAAATAATGCTATGGCTTCAGGAAGGACAGCTATGTTTTAGCAGGCCCAAAATTGGTTTAATAGGCCTGGGAAACAACATTGACTTTTTATTGTCCCTCATTTAATCAATGTATTTTTTTCATTTCATATTATACAAGTATTATGTATCTGCATAATTTTTGTTAGTTATTTAAAAAAATAGGTTTGAATTGAATGTTTCAATAGTTTAATTGTGCAGACACAGGTAAAAGTGGTGATTTGGTCAATTACAAAAGAGTCAAAAGTACGGTTGTCAGCAGGTGAATGAATCAAATAAGAACTCTTGAGAGACATTTTAGGAAATGTCATGAGTAAGCACTAAAAACATTTTCGAATTCTAATATTATATCAGAACCTGGTTGTCCTTTGAACAGTAGAAAGTTTTGTGTAATATTTTTACAAAGAATCCACTGCAATTTAACATTTTTAATTGTGTTCCTGGGCCGAGAAGATGCAAAAGAACATTTAGCATCTTGTAAACATTAATTGCCATGGGTTTAAATCAATTAATTTTCTTATGGTTTCTCAGTCCTATAGGTATTTGATAGATCTTTAATTGTGCAAAATTTGATTGGGATGTTTTTGTGAGATCTATATTAAAATCAACTAAATCATGAAAATAGTATCAAATTTATTAATTTCTTAGTATTTTTAATATTCAATAAGCAACTTCTTTGTGGTATGGGACCATTGTAGAACCAATTTCACTAAAAATTTTGTTGAATTTTCTTTTTATACACATTATTCAGTACAAAAAATAGAAAATAATAGATAATAGCAACTGTTCATTTTTCAGCCAAATTCTTGGGTCAAAAATGGGACTTTACCATGTTAACAACCATTGTCCTTTGGCATGGTACACTGTAAGTCTTATTTTTGTTGACATGTTTATTTCAAATATGAGAGTGATCTATACGGAAGCCTTGGAGTGCCACACAAAAAACTTTGTGTTATTACCTTGTTTGCACAAGTTGATATCTTGTGTGCACAAGTTAACAAACTTGTGCTAAAAAGCTACTATCTTGTGCCCACAAGTTACATGTCTTGTGTGCTTAAGTTACTGACATATTTGCAAGCCATGACTGAACTTAGTTTAACATTGGACCCTATGTGAAATCCTTGAAAAATTTTTATTTCTCGAACTACTTGCTCAATTAGAACCAGACTTTTTGTATGAAAACATAAGACTTGCTTAGGAATCACAGCAGCTCATATGTGTTGCTTAAAATAATTTTATGCTTGTTTTAACTGTCTGTCTTGTAGCTATTTGGTGCAATTTAGTATACAAAATTGTTCAAAAACCTAATAAAAATCAAAATTTCAATCATGTAGACTTTCATCTCTGAATATAATTTGATTTTCATATTATCACTCCCCTTCCTCTCTTTTGCGCAGAGTTTTAAGTTTTAGTGCTGGTATCATATAGATTTGTCAAACAGAACAAAATGCAGTAGTTTTGGAAGAATTTAAAATAAGAATTAGTTTACCAATTAGATTGATTTTTTCACCAATTTATCAATTTTACCATAGTATACACACAATATTAGCCAGGTTTTTTCTAGTCATAAATAATGAAATGCTGATAGGATGAATCATACACTACAGAAATAGTCACAAAAGCTGTAAATCTCAATAAGTTGTCGGATATCTTAACAAGTAGACTAAGAAATTATTTATAAGGTCAAAGTTTCATTAAAATTGGACAGTTTTTTTCCACCCTTAGAGTTGGATTTCACAAATAGAAGAAAAGGAACTTTTAGCCTCTTGACTGTAATTTCTGTAGTTCTTAGTCAATAACAATAAAGCAAAAGTAACTTTTTGATTATATACTGTTCTAATAGGCCAAGCTAAAGAATTTTCTAATGTTTTCAAGTTCTTTTATATTAGGAATTTTACAATGTTAAAATTAATGCATTGATGTTGGTACTTATGAGTATGGAATTGTTACGTAGACCATGCAGAATCACATGTTTCATGTTTTTAATGAGTAAAATTTCACTTTTCACAAATTTTATAAGGTATTCATTCTAGTGAGTTGATGTTTTCGGACAGGCGCACTGTGTCTTTGCAAAGGTTGTATATATTAAATGAAGACTCTATGTACCCTTAAAGTTGAAACAATATAACTGCTAAATTTACTGTTTTTTTATCGTTAGCTGAAATTTTAAAGTAAAGTGTCACATTAAATTCCTCATCCAATTCTTTATTATGGATAAAATGCTTACTAGTACCTGAAGGTTCACTGTGGTCACAAATTGTAGACTAAGTCATTTATTTTTTTACAACCGCAAAAATTTTCGATCGTATTATGGTATGATGCTGTGGATGTCGTTGTTGGCGTCTGTAGACAAGTTGGTTTTCGCATGATAACTTTTGTTCTAGTTAAAAAAATCCTTCGGGATCAATCCCCACCCGTTTTTTTTAGAGTGACCATAAAGAGTTTTTCTCTTATTTGAAAGCAATATATTTTGTTTCTTGTTCAATTTTAATAGGTTTTTTCTTTTTATTCCCCATGAAAAGTCAACATAATAGGTCTCAAGCGTCATGGCCTATCTCTTACTGTTATTGTGATATAGGAGGTAAAAAAAATAGCCACGCCCTATTTTTGAATTTTTTTTTATTTCTTACCGATTTTTATGGATTATTTTGCAAATGATTCCTATTGAAAAATGCAATAAAATTTACTCCAAGCATTTTTTGTAGCGATTACTGAATTTTGTATAGAAGGGGTCAAAGGGTTCAAAAATATGATATTGGAGGTGATGAGAAACTTTTATTATTCATCCAATTTTGATGTTATTTTGCACTTGATTCCCCTCAATGGGAGCTTTCAGAAATATGTCAACAGATTTTCTCAATCTCTTACCGTTTCTGAGAAAAAAGGGGTCAAACTGGGGGGATGGGCTGGGGGAATTAAGTCTCCAATGATAAGGAAAATTTTTATTTTTCATCCGAATTGATGGTGTTCTCGCCAAATGGTTTCTTACGAAAAAAATTTAAAAAGTGACATCAGTTTTGAAGATAATACGAATCAAATGATCACTTGTCCAGTCATATTATTATGTCCAGCACTTTCCTGTATCCAGCACATTATTGTGTCCAACAAAACACTGTGTTCACATTTACCCAAAAGTTCATTTGTTCCTGTTTCACATGTCAACATGCTGGGGTCGTATCATGTTGTGCTTACGAAGCACCTAAGTTCTTGTTTATTTCAAATTAATACTGATCTATTGTAGAGTCCATTGTAGAATAACCCCTGTAAGAGAACCAAGATGCCTAGTCCAAACAAACAGGATAAATTTCAAATAAACTAAAAGATAAAACGAAAACAAAAAGAAAAAAGGCTTGGAATCCAGGATCTCATTTACAAAACAGGAGTTTGATCAGGTGCTTTGGAAGGGTAAGTATCCACAGTCATACACCAAGCACCCGTCGTTAAGTCCCAAGGGTCAAACTCTTTGTCAAATCATGATGTCTAATTCAGGATAGTCGCAAATTTTGTCAAATTAGGAAAGAACTTCATAACTCGTGCAACAAAAAAACGGGGTCAGATGCCCTGGAAGCGTAAGCATCCCTCTGCACAGCACCCGTCATGAAATCCTTCAAATCTAGTCTGTGTAAACATCAATCCAAGAAGAGGTCCATAATTAGTTGAGAGACATTGGTACCACATGAATAAACCAAATCAAGCTGACGACCGAAGACATTAAGGAGGACCAGTCATAAAAACACAATAATTGTTACTAAACTTGTTTGTGTAGCTTTTGCCTAAAAAGGCTAATTAAAACCTTGCTGCAAGCTTTATGTGCCTGTCCCAAGTTAAGAACCTGTAATCCATTGGATGTCATTTTTTAAGTTTAAATGTTACATTCTGGCCATTAATTGTTACATTTTAATATTTTCATTTTTGTCTTGCTAGCGACGAAAGTTGTGGAATGCGAGAGACATTGGTATGCTGGTTCTGGCATTGGCGGCATCAGCACCGGTGTCAGCAAATGTTTTGAGTTTGTGATTAAGTCAGTTTTGACATGAAACCTTTGTGGGAAGTCACTCAAAATTGTATGCAGTTGTATCAGCATGCATACATTTTGTATCCATGGAGACAATCAACCTCTGACCTCACAGTAATGGTCCATAGACTTTGAAAATTTCATGATAAAGTTTGTGATTAGGTCAGTCT
The DNA here is from genome assembly GCA_032357055.1 of Geukensia granosissima. NCBI lineage: Eukaryota > Metazoa > Mollusca > Bivalvia > Mytilida > Mytilidae > Geukensia > Geukensia granosissima. The sequence goes on from JAULBM010202288.1 coordinate 7,633, forward strand.
TCAGAAACTGTTTATGGTAGGTGAATGATATTGGGTATGCAGATGTAGAAGTAATGTCTCATCTTGTTTCCATGGAGATTATTTTTAAACCCCTGAGGCCACCGTCATTGTCTACTGACTTTAAAAATTTCATGCTAAACTTTAGGATTAGGTTTTTCACATTGATTAGATATTTTTGAATCTTTTATTCATGTTAATTATATAAAAGGCGATGCAAATGGTAATACCTTCAAAGTATTAAATAAGTTCACTGATAGTTATTTAATTTTTTCAAGTTAATTTTTAATTTTCTGAAGTTTTTGTAGTCAGAATTTTATGGAGAGGACAGAGCATCAAGAATGCTAATTTAAAAAAATAATTGTGAACAATAACATATAACATATATTTTGGTGCTAATCTTGCAGGTCCATATAATTTATTATTCAGTGAACCCAATAAAGGAACATTGCAAATCAACACTTAGTTGCTGGCCCCAACCTTCGTAGTTTTGTATTAGCGACCACTTTTAGTGAAACCCTGCTCCTTATATCAAACGGCAGAAGCAAGCTAGATTTACACCGTCAAAATTTATTTATTTTTTGGGCCTATTACAACTTGCAGTAGAGTGTGGATATGTGTCCATTATTGAAGGCCTTGGGACAACCTTAGATGTTTGTAGAAAACATGTTTTGGATGGCTGTCTCATGACAGGTTCATGGCTTGGGACAGGCACATTAGGTATGTGGCAGGGTTTAACCAGTTTGTGAGCACTAAACCCTTCCTTTTCTTTGGACAGTGATGTGACAAAACAGTAATGAAAACACGCAAAAATCGGTTGAAAACTTGTGATTGATACTGAAAACCAACAACAAATAGAATTTCAAAGAAAACACGATAAAACAAAAGCAACCAATTTGAAAAACAACTTTTCCTTTACTACGGGGTGAATAAAAACACGACAAATTGGATTTAATGTTTAAATATCATTAGAAATCAAAGAAAACAAATGCCATTTAAAAATGTATAGACAGGAAGTAGGAAATATTATAACAAATATAAACTGTTTAATAACGTATTCAGACATTCAGAAGATAGTCCATATTAGAACCGGTAAAAACATGATTAAAGATTTAATAATAATGCTGTGACGATATCTACAGAAAAGTTTATTAAGATGAATTTGAAGACAATGTGGATTTGATTTAAATTATTGAGCTTCAGTTACCACATTTGCATAAAAAGTACGATGTGATATCCTGTGTTTCATAAGAAGATTGCTGGTATATCCAAATTTTGATACCAAATCTTTATTTTTATTAAAGAATTAAGTAAATGTTTTAATCAATTTGTGGTAACGATATCCTTGAATGAATAATTTGTCGGTTATACAGTGATAAAGAGAAATATTTTCAGCCAATGAAGGAGCCAAAGGAACTTCTCCGTCAAATAAGGGAAGATTAACAATCGAGAATGACAAATCGTCCCTCATACGTAAATTTTAGTGGAAATTTTACCTTCAGAATTATACACATCTGAAGTGCAGAAATTGGCATTTGATAAAATTGTGATTGGTTTTGTTCAAGGTAACTCCTTTGGGTAAATCTCTGTAGTGGATTTTATTAACGGAAAATATATCATCAAGGTTACGTTAGGTATTATTAAACTAATCTAGGAAGATCCTTGTGAAGTTTGACAATAAATTGAGATTCATAATAGTAAAGAAAGCGGGAGAGGGAATTTATAATGTAAAAACTGGTGCCCAATCCTATTTACCCTTTTTGGCAAATAAAATATGTTTTAACCAGAAAGAATTCTGCTATAAAAAGGAGCACAATTTGTGCCCATTGGAATTTTTACGACACGTCTATAAAATTTATTGCCGTAACAGATAAAAATGTTATCTAGAAGCAAATAAACGAAATCAATCATCTCATCACAGGTCCGGTGAATGTATCATTTATATTTGTCTTTTTCGTCAGAGAAAATCACCTTTCTCTATACTACATTAAATGCACTTATATTTGTTTTATCGAAACACCTTTCACCCAAATATGAGAATTTCTTTTTAGAAAGATAATGTGGAAGTGCAGTAAAAAGAGTAGAGAAATTATAACTATCAGAAGTTTCAAAGGTATTTCCAAAGCCTGTTATTTATCCTAAACTTCCAGTTATTTTTTACACTCCATAAATAGTTTATATAATTAATTGTGTTCGTAAGTATCAATACAGTAATAAATGATTAGTTTTGAACTTGAAAAAAAGTTATAAATGCAGTTTAGGCAACCAATATATTATAAGAACTTTGAAATGTTCAGCAGGGGCCTGTAGCTTATCTGTGGGAGTAAAGTGTCTATCTACTATTTGAATGTCTGTTGAGTGCATGGCTTGGAAGTTAGAAGAATTCGGCCTCCCAATTTTTCGGAGATCCTTCGAGCACTGGATCTCATATTTGGTTTCCCTAGGTATGGAACACTAATGGGCTGGAATCTTCCGTTATTTATATATATGGACATCTGCAGCCAGTGAATAAAAAGTGTTATGCCTTGGGTTTTATAAAAGACTTTATGGCATGTATTGCATAACTTCTTATTTCATTAAAAAACCCAATGTTGTGCAATGGGTGTTCGATGTCTCTATTTGTACCTTTAGTTGAGATAGCTTATTAGATTGATTGATTGACTGGTTTTTTACTTCACATGGGCAGTATTTCAGCCATATCGTGGCGAGAATATACATAATATTTACTAAAAGAAATCAAAATAAGATATACAGTACTAAAATGGTAAATTTGGTTTATTTACAATTAAAAGTTACGATTAAACTATAAAACATCAATATCACAGACAGAGTAATATGCTTGTGAAATTTTGAACGGATGGTTTGTACGAGACTGTGAAAATATAGAAAAAATTTCAATTTGAAGCTGCTCGACTGTGACTGGTCTTCCAAAAATTTGCAAGTAGGGAATCTTTATTGTGAATCAGGATGGGAAACACTAGAAACTGGGCGGAAATTTCGAAAAATGACTATTTCATAAAATGCATAACCGAATGTGTCCAGGATATTTATGTTAATGTCTACCACTGCTGACATCAGATGTCAGTAGCTAAAACCTTTGAAATATAATAACTATGAGAAACTTTCATCGTGATATCGATTATGTTTTACTGTTTATTATACTCTACTACACGTCGAAAGAACCGCACAATTCCTGAAAATTATTTTTCAAATTAACACGGAACATGTTAACATATATATGCATGCAGCTCTGCAAGTTGATATTGATTTCACGGACACCTGAAATTTTACTAGTTCATTCTTTAAATACCAAGCGAATAATTTTACTTCATTCTTTTTATGGCTTTTCATTTTTGTCTTTCATTATACATACATAATAAAATCAAACATTAATACCTACAATGTGTGGACAAAAAAACTAGTTAGTCTTTAATGTAATATTTAATGACCAGGTTTTTATTTTATTTTAATTTGGGTGCGTCATGCATGCTAGTGCTCAGTAATTAAGTTAATTATTACTGTCAAATTTGCATTGTTGTTAGATAAAAAAAACATATAAAATATATGCTTTATTATCATTATTTATCATTATCGTGTAATCGTCCGCGAAAGAAAACATGGAAAAAGGTTTCTTCACAGAGTAGGATCCATGCGGCACATGATGATTCAACCACATGCTGAAACTCAAATATGAGTCAACTTTCACTTGATTTTAAACGGTCTTCTTTTTGTAAAAAAGCGCAATGTTTGTGTGTTGAATAAGTCTAGAGCGCCACACCAAAACCATTAAAGAAAATGCCGAATAGCTTATTTCATTCCTTTCATTCAAAATTGTCATTTTTGTTATTTGACTTTTAATCTCATGTTAAGAAAATCTGCACATTATTTTGCAAGTGATATATGTTAAAAGCTTTTTTACTTCTTTTTGTCGAAATGTTAAATTCCTTGAAAAATAGAAGGTAAAACAATATTTTGCAGTTGTATTGTTCCATTATTCGCAAAATGGCTTCAACTCTTACCAACTTATTATGTTGATTTAGCCAAGTGTTTCCATCAAGTTATAAATGTTAAGATAAAAAATATTTTCAGACTTCACTTTCAATGAATTACCATAAAATTAAGAAATTTAAAAAAAAAGTAGTGGTCAAGGACAGTCTTGTTTCTAAAAAAATCTAACATTTTCGAAAACTATCATTCAAGTGTCGTTTTTATAGGTCTTAAAAAAATCGACACTATAAGGTAAATTAGTTCGATTATTAAATAGGAAAAAGGTTCTCCTTTCATTTTAGTGACTTTTTGTAAGATAAGAAGCCAGAATAACTTGATGGTACAAAATTGTAAAATTTTATGTCTTGACCTTTGTCCCAAATATAAAAAGTTGTTACCAGGTTTGATGATAACAAAAACGAAATATCGATGAGGTATGTTCTCATCTTTACGGCACAAAAATATTGTAATTTGACTTAATGAAATGTTATATGAACACAGAAATTTATCGATATGACTTGAGAAGTGATGTTTTAACGAAATGATAAAAGATTCAAGGAAATAATATAATCAGTTAACATAACAAAATAACAAACGAATCCAACAAAAAGACAAATGAGCTCAATAACTCGATATGTTGACAACACAACACACTTAACGGTCCAAATGAAATAATTAACAAACATAACAAAATAGAAAATAACCCAATGAAACGATATTTTAACATAACAGCATAAGATTAAAGAAACCAAAAAGACAAATCGACTTAAGAAAATAATAAACGACACGATAACAATTTGAATCGAATATAAGCTGAGGAGTTCCATAATATATTATAAAGGTATGTGTGTTTCAGCTAACAAAATTTGAGTCAGAAAATTTCTTGTTGGGCATGCTACTATATATTTTGGCGACTTTTGTGCTAGCATCCTAACACTGCTCGCTAGTTAATATAAGAGTCTCAAATAATGTCAGAAAGAAATTATACAAGTTGACTTATTAAATTGTGACTTACTTGTAAGAAAATGTTTTTCTCCCTTATACAATTTCTCTTCAAATGCCAATGAACAAAGGGCACTGAATGTTTACCAGTCGTTAAGATAGGTTTCCAAGGACTTTTTGAATACAATTCAAAAGGAATTGTATGGATTTAAATATTTCATTTAAAATTGATTTACAGAGCGTAACAGATTTAAATATTTCATTTAAAAATGAATAACAATGAAATCATGGCTTCTTTTTGATATTGATAGTTTTTATACGACGGCAAAAAATTGTATGGTCGTATTATGTTAATGGCATGTCGGCGGCGTAAGCGTTCGTAGACAGTTGGTTTCCGTTCAATAACTTAAGTTCTATTATTTGAATCCATTTCAAATATTAACACAATGATACACTCTATAACATACTGGTTGGGATTGATTTTGGGTGATCTATCCTCAACCGTTTTCTAAGGAGGGTTCAAAAGGGGATTTTTCAATTTTCAAATGTAAGTTTTTTATTTTTTGTCAAATTTGGATGGATATTTTTCATTGTATTCCTCATGAAACATTCAACATAAAAGGCTACAAGCTTAATGATCTATCTATATCTGTTATTGAGATATAGGGCGTCAAAAAATGACCACGACCTAATTTTTGAAACTTTTATTTCTCATCCGTTTTGATGGGTTTTTTTGCACATGATTTCTTTTGAAAAATGCAACAAAAGTTACTCCATGCATTTTTGTAGCTTTTTCTATTTTTTGTATAATAGGGGTCAAAGTGTTTAAAAATGCAATTCTGCAGAAGATGAGAAATTTTTATTTTTCATCCAATTTTGATGGATTTTTTTGCATTTGTTTCCTATCTATGAGACCTTTCAGAAGTGTGTCAACAGATTTTTTTTATCTCCTACCGTTTTTGAGCTAAAAGGGGTCAAAGTAGTTTTTGGGGTAGGAGGAAAAATTTTATTTTTGATCCAATTTTGATGGGCTTTTTTCCAAAGGATTCTTTATGAAAAATTTTACAATTTCA
>JAULBM010202399.1:0-28489 GCA_032357055.1 Geukensia granosissima
TGTAAATTGGTTAAAGGACTCGATACAGTGTTTATTTTATGAAACAACCTCGAAACCAAAGGGTAGGGTTAAAAACCTTTCCCCTTACGGGCTCAGGAGTCTAAGCCCTACCCTTCGGTTTCTAGGTTGTCTCAAAAAATAAACACCTACCTCTATCCTTTAACCTATACTAAGTGGTTATGTACATACTAAGACAAAAGTTATTTAGAATAAAGAATATTGAATAAATTCCAAAATACACGATCCTCATCTTACATATGTTTATAGTAAATAAAACCGATTTAATTGCGTTTAAAGCTCTATTCTATATTACCTTCATCTTACAAGGAAGATCAGTCAATATTTGTTAATTTTTCAAACAGCACAATATTTAACAGGAATAATCTATGCAAAATCCAAGTTAAAAAAAAAACAATCATGACGATAAATAGACATTTATTGTTTGTTTCTGGCTGATTCAATGGCAGGTGAGTGATAACGTTTCAAAATTTTGAGGAGTTGCTCACCCTTCTGAAGGCTCCCGAACTCACCCGGTTTTTTGTATGGTTCGTGTTACTCCAGCTTTAGTTTTCAGTGTAGTGCTGTGTGTAGTATGTTTGTCTTTCGTTTCATTTTGTTGGTCATGGTCTTGACTGTGTTCCGACCAAGAGATCTGTTTATCCCTTTGGTATCTTAGAATTCCTTTTTCTTTGCCATTTGCGCCTTTAATGCGATATTTTATTAGAGAAAAATACATTTCCCCTTTGCCAGTTATGCAATTATTGTCGTTGAACAACCGAACGGAGACGATCTTGCATAGGTCGGTCTAGGTTTCAGTACAGGCTAACCGTCGACGAACAGCATATCGTGCCTAATTGGTCATTGAAGTGTTTCATTAGTGTTTATTTAAAATATGCCAAGTGATCTGTAACATTGGATTAAAAAAACCAATCAAGAAGAATGTCCTCCTAAATGTCCTTAATCTAAAATTTTTCCGGAGCACCTAAACTTTTTGTAGGGTTTTGTTACTCCAGCTTTCAATGTAGTGTCGTGTGTTTGCCTTTCGTTTTTTTTTTGTTTGCCAAAGACAACATACAATATCGTTTTTCAATAATTTTTTGGAAAACCCAATTTTAAGTATCTATTTAGAACTAAGATCATCAGCTGAGACTGAGTATGGATCCAAAACAGATCCTAAAGATCTTTGAAATATTAAAACACTTCTGAAAAAAACACTAGAATTTATAATGTAAAGGAAAAATTTTAAGTGCAAGTAAAGAAATCATTCATAAACAGGAAATTTCAAATTATTCCAAAAGAGTATTGAAACATAGCAATTACATTATCAATTTAAAATTTAAGACTTCTCTAAAAGCAACAGAAAGTTAATTAGGTGCGATATAATGTTACACAACCGGAAATTGAACTTGCCACCATAATATTAAAGCCAATTCTGTCACATTGTCGATACAAGATGACAACTTATTCTGTATGCATGGAGGAAACTTTCAAATTCAACTGAGGATTTACAAAGATAGCATACCATAGCGATTTATCAGGAAAGGTATAACATCAATGGAAGACGCATGACACGAAATTCGAGTTGTTGAATGTTGACCCTTAAACAAATGCTTAAATAATTTTGATTAACAGTTATTACTTTAAAAGAGTTTGTGGATTCCAAGCCTTTGGTCCTTTTGTTTACGTTTTATCTTATAGTTTATTTAACTATGTCTTGTCTTATTAGGACATTTTTTATCTCCTACATGGGTATTTTAGACTGGACTAGGCATTTAAATGATACTGATTAAAAACATTCAGCAAACAAATTTAAACAGAACAGCCTAAAACATTTCAATCAGCTCTGATCATATTTTTGTCAGCAATGTAATAGATTAACTAAAGGGATTTCAGGTGGATGACCTGGGTTGAGGAGATAACTTTCAAATTAGTAATTAATGTATTATATTCTGTTACATCAACATCTCCTTTAGTATACATTTGAAACAGACCAACTGTATCTTCGTTTTACTGTAAATTTAAAAATTATTGCGCTCATTTATTATTGCAATTTTGAAAGTGGAGTAAAAAATGCGAAATAAATGCAAGCGAAGTTAGGAAAACTTATTTTTCAATCTAGTTAACAGATATAAGAATGCGAGTTCTTATTTTTGGGATTATAATTCTATCGCATTGTTCGCAAAAAATAAAAACATAGAATCAATATCTGAATTTTCAGTATTTGGAATAAGATGTTCACATTAGATATATGATACAAGAAATGTTAGAAACAAACGTTCCAGAGCTTTCAAAGAGTTGTGTCCCCTTTACGTTTCTTCTGTCTTCAAGAAATTTACTAATTTTGAAGGAAATGTTATAATACGTACGCATAATTTATTGAAAAACATTGTTTTTTCTATTTTGTCTACAATCTGTTTGATAAATGGAAGAAATGTAAGGTGCTATTTCTTTTTCAAGAACTTTTTTCGTGTCCCACTGACATCTAGTGAACTAAAGGCAATAGCTTAACGAGAATTTATGCAGTGCACAATGCAGAAAGGATGCGGATTATGTCTTTCTGGCATTAATTCAATATTTTTTATTTTAAATATAACTGATAATCCATGTTGTCGTAAACGACAGGCTATGTTTTTTTCTCGACTGCATTTAAGACAGTAAAACACTTGGAGAGAAAGTTATTTCATCTAAGATAAAATAAGTATGAAATTTGAAAATATTCTGAATTTGTATGTATTCGCTTAAATGTGCACTATGTAAACGTGTTTTTCGACAAACTACTTAAGTGTAGGATTGTCATGAACAATACGCTATCTTGTTTATCAGTTTCCAAAGGTTAAGAGGTTTACCCAACGATAATTATGATCGATGTTAAGGAAATACAGAAAGTGAAAAGTTGAATTAAGGATATATTGTCCCAGCTTGTAATTTATTAACTAACATAGAAACAACTCCACACACGGATATTGGATTAATTATGAACACGACATTTTCATGTTTTTTGTAGAACTTCCAAATTATCGTGAATTGATAATGGGAAATTTTAATGCCATAATAGTAGTTATCAACACAGAAACAGTATTTTGCATGTTAATTGACATTACGGATGTTTTACTGCTTTGTAATTAATCATTATTAGTGTATTTAGTCTTAGTTTACATGTGCACTTTTCGTTTTAGAGATTTATTTGCCTACCTAAGGTAGGTGATTCTCATCAGGTAGTACGGTTTTCCTCCACCAGTAAAACAGATCGCCGAGAGATGACTGAAATATTGTTGAAAGTGGCGTTACACCCCAATCAAACAAGCAATTAAACAAAGAAATTTGATTAGCGTCAGATAGAAATAAGCCTTTTGCAAAGTGGCGTTACACCCCAATCAAACAAGCAATAAAACAAAGAAATTTGATTTGCGTCAGATAGAAATGAACCTTTTGCAATTAATAATTCAAATAAATCAGGGGTATGTTCTGGTCGGCTACTATTATCGTTAAATATTCTTTTGATTAAATGACCGCCTCGGTGGTGTAATGGTTAGCGTGGTCGCCTCGAGTTCGAAAGGTCGTGGGATTGAAGCCCGGCCAGGTCTATCCAAAGACATTAAAATTGACATTTGATGCTTCTCCGCAGCATTTTGGGGTAAGAGCAAAGACTTGTTCGCCCATAGTCAGAATAATTTGTCTTGGTAATGTGCCATGTCTTCCTTCTGATTGTTGTTTTTGTGAGCTAGCACGATAAAAATCCGGCTCAGCATGTCGGTCTAGTTCAACGTAGGGTTCATTATCGTCATTCATTAATATGCTCTTGTTTTGAATAAACATGATATATTTGTTACTGGACGTTAAGCAACATTCATTCAATTCATTCTTTTGACTGAAAATCCTGTCACGATAATGTCTTTTGTAGTATTTTAGATAAAAAATACATGTTTCTGCGCTGACATTGTATAATACTGATTTCTATCTGACGTTGCCCTTTTTTATTCAAGTTGTGTTGTCCCATAAGCATTTACTCTTTATCTTCTTTTTTACAGAGAACAAAATCCACATACATACCTCATAGCGGGTTATTTTCGCGGGGTGCTAATTGTAGCGTATTTTAGCGGTCTCTAGAGAATCGCCAAAATAAATTCCGCCAAAATTTCCGTCTGAAGTGAAGTTCAATTCACTGTGTTAATTCGGTATTAAACTTTATGGTATAACTGGTTGACTTTTGATTACATGTATTTTACCTTCGGCCAAATAAATATTACGGTATAAATTGTATTATATGTACAGGTAAGTCGTGAGTTATCATTAAGTGAATGCATATTCAATTTAGTATTCCATATACGTTTGAAAGGTGAGCATCTTAAATTTGTTCAAGAAAAAAGACCCGATACCATCTGTAAGTCGGAACTATCTGAATTAATCGGGCCAAGTGCATCAAAGAAGGCCAATGCTGCAGTTCAGGAGGCTAACTCGATAAAAACTCCTGGATCTTCAAAATTTGGAAAATATGAATGTTCAATTTGTTTTTCTTCATTTTGCAATCGCCAAAATAAAAACCGCTAAATTTTTAACTATACCTTTTCACCTCGAAATCGCCAAATTTTACACCCGCGAAAATAACCTGATATACGATAGTATATTTAGAAAATCTTATATTGTAGCCATTAATAATCGTATTTTTTCCAGCCGGGATTGTAAAACATTCAATAGAAAACACCCATATGATATAAGTCACCAGGATTCGCTACTGTTCAGGGTAAATAATTTTGTAAACATTTAACTGAAACCATAGAGTTAAACATAATAAGTGATTACAAGTCCACCAATCATATAATAACTGCTTCACAATTAGTGTTATAAAGTGTTAATTTTCATGTGTGGGTATAACCTATTTTGCGCTTTGGTTTCACTATGTGTAATCAAATCCAAATAAATATTAAATACAGAGTCTCAAGGGAATTCAGCAAAAATTTGAGAAATTGAAGCATGTTAACACAGACATTGTTTAACTATCCGAACTGATGTTTAAATTACAGCTTGATACATCAAGTAGAAATATCATTTTAAGACATGTTTTCTTGGACAAAGCACCTATTATCAGGATAATAACGGAAATGTGACCTTCAGCTCTAGATATTTTGAATAATATTAAAAAATAAATCAATTATTTTGAACTAAAGATCATGCTTTAGCGTGTGAAGTAAATTAAATACAAGGAACCAATATGGCTATCTTCAGACATCAGTATATTAAATTTCCCAGATTATATTAGTAATTTGCGAAGTTCAACGATAAGGCGTTGTAACTGTTCAGTGCAAATGTCGATTTAAAAGGTACGAAAATGTTAGCTGTTATAAATGAACAAAGAATACTTTATTATCAGTATATTACGGTTATCAGCGGTCTAAAAATAAAGTATTTTTTAAAGAACCACAATACAGAGAATTACTGTGCTTCCTTTAAGTTTTTCCGTTAATAGTAGGGAATCTCTTTATCGGCATAGACCAACAAAGACATATTATAGTAAGCCATACTATGCTTGAATAGTAAACTTACTCTGCTTTGAAGGCGTGGTTTAATAGCTGTCTGTCAACATCAGTCACGTGCAATAGGCGGAGCTTACTCATCTTCTATTCTTTATCACCTTTAAAATTTAAAAACGATTTATCTACGCTGTCAAATAAAATTGATGGTGTCATTTTAGCTGTCGTCTGGTAAACAGATATGGCTTTTTGATTCGGGACGGATCACCCTGATCAATTTCGAGATGAAATGGTCTAAAACTCAAAAAGACACAACAGGGGAATTTGAAGAAAATACATTCCATACAAAGGTCAATATAAATGTAAAAAAGTTGCATTATGAACAGTAAGCATAATAATGATAATAACTTTGAGTTAATCTACGATTGTGCCAAAATAGTGGTCAGTGTGGAGGACAATTTTGCTCCTCTTCGGATCGTACACAATGTCCTCAACCCCTCAATTCCCGTCCTCATCAAACACATCTTAACCTCCTCGTAAATGACGTCTCGACCAAGAAAATTACCCAGAACAATGACGTTCCTAAAATGCCGTTGCAATTCGTAAACAGTCAGTTGTTAATGAGTTTGCAAGTAACTACAATAAGAGACTAACGAATGATACATTGTGTGCAATTTGAGATATACATTATTAAATGCCTTAAGTTTACCTGTAAGTGTTTGGAATTTGCACATTTGGATTGCTGTCTTATAAACAGTCAAGAATATTACCATATATGGAAAGAGGTCATAAAAGGTCAAATAGCCCTAGAACTCTTAATATTTGTCTGGGGAAAAATCCGAGCATGGGAATTAAAGATATTGATGATTTGAATAATATTCCAAATTCTAATCAATTTTCTATCCTCGTTTTTTTTCCAGCAACCAAATGAAATATTCATACCTAAAACAATAGAATTCAGCATTTTTGCAAATTAATGTTAAATTCTTTTGAAAAATTGTACATTTACATAACTGATTGTTAGAATTTGTCTAAAAATTAAAATTGGAACTTTCTTAATTTTAATTTAATAAGTATATGCATATTAAGGAAGCATTTTCCTTTGGTGTTGTTGACTGATAAAAAATCATATCAAATCTCCTATTCAAATTTTTAAATTCAGAAGCACTAAATGCTCTGAGATTTAAATTGTGATAGTTTGCTATAAATGTCCATTTTAGTTGGTTGCTTTTCATAATTAGAAATGCTAAAATGTAATAAAAATGAATAAATGTTATGAATGAATTTGCCAGAGTCATTCGGATGGAGCTGTTCTAAATGTGTAACAAACATTTTTAACATGTCATTAGACAGCACACGGAAGTCGTAAGTTGGTGACGATATTGGTACACCCCAGTGAAAACCTAGAATGAATTCAAATTATTCATTTGACGTGTTTATAAACATTAAGCTTTGCGCACCTGAACATTGTATTTTGGTTCAAAATATACCTTGATAGTCTTTGTCAACTTTCGTTTAATACCACTAAAAAGAGAATACAAGGTCGATATATCAAATTGTCTCTATTACTTGTAATGTCTGCGAACTATGCATCGACTTTGAAAGTTAAATTGGTGCATATGGTTTTTAGGGTTTGTGTTATATCAATTTAATACATCACGGTATCAAGTTAGGAAGAGGTTGAGCGCTCACAAACATGTTAAACATCTTTGACCCCGCCATATACGATATGTGCATGTCCGAAGCCAGAAAGCTGCAACCGATGCTCTGTTGATGTATAATTTTAATTGAAAATTTTTAACCTTACTTTATTGTAATATAATTAATATAAATCAGAATAGATACGTAGTTTCTGTTTTATTGTAGAATATAAGATTTCACATTGTACTTCCTGTCCTGTGGACCTTTAAGATAGCAAATGTAAGAAACTGTTTCAGATGATTTAAAGTCTTTTTGTTGATTTTTGCTGATACCTAAAGTCATGTTGAAGTCAAATTTAACAAATTTTCAAATCTGACTCAAATTAAACTGTCCAATAGATTTTCAATGATCTTGTTTGCGGATTGAATGAGACACTGGAATATCATGGATGCTGCTTGCACAACAGATGACAAAATACATCGTCGCTGTACCATGAAAACCATCAGTTGAATACGTACATACTGTTTTTAAGGTTCATTTGAAGATTTTGTCTAAATGGCCTCTAAATTTCTTGTTTTTTTATACTGATTACATGTACAGCAATAACTTATAGTTTCTCTGTTATTTCAATTGATGGCGCGACCTACGTATGCCCTTTTTTAACATTCACTGTAAATTTGCCACCTGTAACACCTTATTATCTGTAAACAAAAACGAACAGTGAATGATTTCAACAATCTTAGTGTACAACGGAAAATTATTAACCTTAGCTTTTTTACGCTTATCTCAAAAATGCGAACAAAATGGACAACAGAAACCCCATGATTTTACATTGAATTTCTCATAGAAATGAATAGTTAAATCTTAAATTAATATATGTCTAGCCATAAGTAAAAATAATCATATTAGAACCCAGTATAAAAATCGCCGAATTAAAGTGTACATTTCTGCAAAGATTATGATTAAAATTGTGTAAGTCGTTCAAGATGAGATCGATTTAAAAGTGGAATTTCCATTTGGCATTCATATTTTTCGCAATTTCCATGATAATACCTATTTATATTTTTTTCAAAGACTTGTACTTTGTACAGCTATATTGTCAGGCACATTGCAATATTCCCAGTAACGTAGGAGGTGATTTATTGATGAGAACTAACGAGAGAAGATAGACAAAATGACAAACTCTCCCGAGAATTGTGTCATAAGACCAATCAAAGCTGTGAAATACATTATGAAGCATTGTAATAAAACGGGATAATATATATCATAATGGGAATTGCTAGTACTGTAATATAGCGAGAACCTGTCACGTTTAGTAGGCGTTATTGGATCCTAGATATCTAAACAAAAAATGGATGAGAATAAATTTTACATTTTGTATTATTTATGTTATGGACGTATAGTGTAGAAACCAAAGAATAAAATTAATATTAATCTATGATAGTGATAATCTTAGACCTCATTGTTATTGCTCTTCACTTGATAATAAAGTAGAAATAGTAAGATTTATTCTTAGGTTTTAATTTTGTCGTTGTCAAAATAAATGCTACTTAAGCATAAGTCTTCAAATTTCGCGTGTAAGAGTGCCTTCTTAATTTAAGTAAATCATTGCAGAGTTGTTATATAAAAGATAAAAAATGGAAATGCTAGGCTTCATAATTTGATGATATAAATTTTATTTTGGTTATCCTCTGGATAAAATGTATCAAACAATGTTTGCATAACGCCGTTTTTACTACAAATTTACAATCGAGCAAGGGTTCATACAAACTACATTAAAAAGCTTAATGATTTCAACATGCGAATAGTTAATATCCCGTTCATTGGCAGAAACCTTCCAGTAGCCCGCGTATCGTGTATACAACCAGCCCAAACGTTTTCAAAACCATTTGTTTGATAGAGCGATATTCTAGCTAAGTCGACCAAAAATGCACAAACAGGGGTATTTGCATCCAAGAAAGGATAATGACGATAAGCCCTATATTTGGCCCAAATGTTTGATTTGTGACATTAAGTTGTTGTCAAAATGTTGTTTAATGAGAATCTTTTAAAAACTCATAACATATTCTGATATTACCGCTGTAGAAGATACAAAAACACCGTTGAATTTTCTTTGTATATCATTTTTCAAATAAACCATGCAAAAATGAAGGTTTTAGAAACTTTTCAAGTTTTAGGCAAAATGGGAATTAACGATCCTTCTCCCTTTATGGTCGACACCACAATATTTTTCGTCGGTATGGAATATCCGTTTCATCTTTAAGTTTCCAATTGGACAATTTCTTAAAGAAAAAAGGCCACTCACTTTCTCCTTTGCATGTTACAGTACCCTTAAGGCTTTCCCTTTACCCTGGAAGATACATATTGGATAAGAAAATGGACAATGCTTAGCCTTCCGGACCACCTGCATCAATTCACCTCAGAGTTGGGTACTCATTACTGTGTATTTGATTTAAGTCTGTGGTAAAAAAACGAACATGTGGGATCACGGTCATCCAGTGACGCACAACATATAGTCGAATCGTTAATCAGAAACGATGCGTTACCTTGTAAATCGCAACCTGTTTAGCTAGCATATTATGAATAAACATTTACAGCTGCCAATGATAACAACATGCGCGAAAACATTTTTATATTCTTAATAATATGTAATGAAATTGCACAACGATGGTTCTAGGCATTCAGAAATATTGGGTTTGCATATTTTACTTATGAAAGTTATATCCCGTAAGTACTATTAAGGGATTCAGAAAAAAGTCTTTCCTTAATATATTGAAAAAGGTTAAGTGGGCGTGTTGTTTTTCAAAGCATTTATTAAAGTATAAATAATGGAAAGGATTATTTTTACAAAAACAAAATGTGGCAATCTGGAAGAGATCCAAACTATTTCGACCACAATGTCATCTCACATGGTCAGCAAAAGGCCTCATTTTGTTTAATTAATTTACTTTACTTCGTTAACGATCGATAATAATACAAAATCCCCGGCAAAAGTTTTGCACCGGCAGAAACCCACTAATCTAATATCTAACGACACCGTGATCGATTTGGTTTTCGTGTCAATTTTCGGACAGGAAACAATTTACGAATTTGTTAATGGTGCCAAGTATGCAAGAATTTCGTATCTTACACTACTGAGAGAAATGACTTACCGAACACTTACTGTAAAAATCAAAATTTATTGTCGGTTTTTTTCCAGTAAGCTGTAAGTAAGTCGTCTTTCTCAGTTGTGTAGAACGAAAAACAATTGTGTTGTTTTGTATGTATACCCGTTTAATTTTGTTTTTCTTTTGACTTATCGATTTCTGTCTGTCCCTTTGGAATCTTCAAGTTTCTTTTATATACGGATTATTCCAGCGTTGCCTCTGGTTTACAACAATAGGAAAATGTATTTGAAAAAAATCTATATTTTGCGCATCGCTATTATACCGTTTAATTCTATAAACGTTTAAAAATGTAATTGAAACACTGGTTCGTTCACTTATATTTAAATCTTCATTTAAGTGTAAGTATGATTGCCTATAATGTTAAATATAAATGAGATTTCCTCGTGAAAAATCATCATTTTTCAAAAAGCGAATATTAATTAAGCTCTGTTAAGAAACCATCAAAAAATGGAAAATCACAGAGAAAAAAATATAATATGTTTTGTTTACTTGATTGTCAGAAAGAGAAAATTATGCACAACGAATTTTAAAAGGGAAATAATGGCACCAGCAATCTGCAAAAAACATGAATGCATAACTTGATTTGAAAAGGAAATGTTCATATTCATCGTCTAAACCAAAACAGCTATTGTAGGCATTTCTCTTTGTACAGCCAGGATTGCATCTGATGCTCTCAACAAATCAAAGTAATGGATCTGATGTTCTGGCATTAGTTTGGACAATCGATGAAGACACTGATAAAATGTTTGTTGACTTTGTCTTTGGTATTTTGGTTTATGATAAGATAAGTTCCGTATGCCGACATAATACTTATTGTAGACGTTCAGTAATTGACTTTTGAGCTTGTTTAACTGACTTAATTAGATACTTATTGTAGATATAGAGTAACTGATTTTTGAGCTAGTTTACTTGACTTAATAAGGTGCTAATTGTAGACACAGTTGAACTGACTTTTGAGCTTATTTACTTGACTTAATAAGGTACTTATTGTAGACGTAGAGAAACTGACTTTTGAGATAGTTTACTTGACTTAATAAGGTACAAACTACATAATAAAAAACCTGTGCTTGTGAATTCGATCATTAAAGTATCAAGGCAACACAACACCTAAAAAGTGGTTCCACGAAAGCCGTATGTTAGCCATCAATCTGTTGGAAAAATTTTAACTTTTTGAACATATCACATCTGAAAGTAAATATTGTCTAATTTAAAAACAATTTTTCATGCAAACGTCGGATTAAGGATTTATATCAAAACGATTTATTTTATGTAATTTCAATATAATTTTAATTTAAAAATAAGCACCATAGTTTTACAAGGAAAATGGTTTAATAATTTATAGTTATATTAAGATAAGATGAATACTAAACCAAAAATCCTTTGTGGAAGTATGCGGTTAATGTCATCAAAAGCAATGTTTTCCAAGGGACAAATGTCGAGCCAGAAAATGATTTAAAGGTTTTCCTCGGGCAGTTTTTTAAAATTCAGAACATGAAAAATTTTGACGATGCTTATGAAGATGAACATACGTCCAAATCACTTTTTTATTGAAATAGTAATTATTTAACGTCATGACTTTTTAATTTTTAATTAGGTTTAATCAATGTTAATTAATAATTAATGTTTTATCTACAGAGATGTTTGTTAAAGAGCAATTTTGAAGGGTTAGATAAAAGCTGGCCGAAAATATAAACAACACACAAAAACCTTGCCAAAAAAAAATTCCGCGTTCCACAGCCGAGATTGCACGAGAAACTAGACTTTATCCCAAACGTATATGAATGGTTTTATCTAAGTATTTTATTTTGTACAGACATGTCGATTGATTTACTCACATGTTCCAAAGAACATCTACAAAACAACTTAGCAAACGTTTATTCAGACTCCACATTAATTTCCAGAATTATCTATGCATGTGTATAAATGAAGTTCAGTTTACCTTGGATAATTACGTCGTCAAATGAATATAATAACATATTTAATCAATGATTTTGGATATAACCACCGCTTGCCCTTTTGGACCACCTGAGCCCCTTCTGTCTTTGTCTGCATTATTTAATTGA
The DNA here is from genome assembly GCA_032357055.1 of Geukensia granosissima. NCBI lineage: Eukaryota > Metazoa > Mollusca > Bivalvia > Mytilida > Mytilidae > Geukensia > Geukensia granosissima. Next base: position 12,340 of record JAULBM010202399.1, read on the forward strand.
ATGTCGTTTTGAGTTTTATACAAGTTGATCACGGTCGCGTCATTCCAAGACATAAAAATTTGAATAAGCAGCATTTAGGAGTAAAAGCAAAGAGTGGTAGGTTGAGAGTCAGAATAATGTGTCTGGTTTAAGTGGATGTCTTCCTGCGAACTGTTCCTTTCGTGAGCATGTACATTAAAGGTTCAGCTCAGCGTGTTTGTCTAGTTCAACGCAGGATTCATTCATCATCATCAATTTTGCTGGATATGCATGAAATATTTGTCGCTGGACATTAGGCAACATTAAATCAATCAATATACATGTATGTATATTATGTTTCCTTTCACCGACTTATGTATGTTCTCGAGAGTGTCACCATTTGCCTTGATTTCCGGTTTCTTTCGCTTTATTCCCCAAAGACATTTTTTAACTAAAATAACAATGTTTTGAAGTACATGTAGATATTTATTGCCTTCCTAATTAAAATTCCACACTGTATTACTTACAATTTGATCACAAATAATTTATAGTTTATGGCGGCTATGCGGATTTTCTCTAAAAAGACTTGTATGTTACCTAATCGGTGCAATTGATTGTTGCTTAATGTCCAGCGGCAAATGTTTCATTTATATTCAGGACAAGAACAAGTTATTTAACAAAAAATCATAAATGAGGTTGGCCGTTTGAGTAGGGGTGGTAGATTTAGCTTTAGGAGTTGTTGGAAGTTGTCTTTAACCTGCTGAGAGCGTGGCATTCTTCAAGCACGTGACCGTCTTTTTTACGTCACCTCCAAACGTCGTTGGTAAAGAATTTATATATACTGATAAAAAAAGCACGCCCCTTTAGTCGGGGATTTATCTGCAGGCGGAGAAACCAAACGGTGAATTTGTATATCCCAGTAACCCTGGGGGGTTGTCCAGTGCAGATTTTACTACGTGATTTTTATCATTAAGGAAAATGTTTCTTAATAAGGTCTGCAAAATGTTATTTGAAATATTAGTTATTCAGTCTAATATTTAGGTTTAAATTGCCCATTCTGGATTCCGAAAATAACAATAATATCTAGAAATGTATAAAATACGTTTTAAGGTACAAATTCCATCAAGCAGCTTATTTTTATTTGTGGATCAATATTACAAAGACATCACCAAAAGTACTGTCTTTCAGTCTTAAATCGTTAAAGAAGTTCGTATTTGTACGCATCGTATATATTGATTCCATCCAAAAATAATATACGAAAACACAGAGTCACCACTTCACTTCTTCCTAAATGACACGAAACTATTTAGAAGTAGAAACTGTAATTATCTGTTCGATGCAATATTTTCATGTTAAACTATGTTAAGGAGGTTTGGGTGTCTTCCGCCATTGACTTTTTCTATAATTGCAAAATTTATTTCTAGAAAGAAAATACTTGTACAAAACTGAACCTGGATCAATAAATTGTAATTATTTATATTATAGCATTATCATTTTTAACCATTTATAAAATGTTTTGTCAACATTTTAGAAATTAATCATTTCCAGGGAAGGTAACTCAAACGACTTTATGAGTTATAGATTTACTATTTTATCAAGAAAACGAGATCGGAGATTTCATTTCATTTCATTTTCTGATAATATGTACTAAAAGCTATCTTTTCCTGTTTTATTTTAGAATTATATCGTTTTATGTTCTCCATATGAAGAGAATGGAGGATTTTGCACAACCCGTTGCTTAAAAATTGCGATATTATAGACATTTGATCATAAGTTTTGAATTGTACAATAAAGGTTATCTTTTGAAAAATAATAAAAAAAATCTGTCTATTTTTATTTAGCCACCCTAACCTCCATCGCACCAAAGACCAATGTTTTAAAGGGGATTCCTCTATGACAACATGGATAACTAAAGACAGTTTTCAGACAAATATGCAGTACCATATTGAGACAAAACAATCAATGTTCCATGAGATTAATATGTTTCATAAAAATAAATTCACAGTGTTTACTTTAAATTATTGCATCTGTGACAGTGAAAACAAAATTGTTTTCGTTACAATGAAAATGTCTCGTTGCTTTATGCCTTATATAACAGCTCGTCTTCGTAATCAAAACAGATGTTAACTAAAATCTAAGCCATGATAGCCGAAATAATAAATCATACATTATTTATACATTATTTATTACATTATTTATACATTATTTATACATTATTTAATATTAAGAATGGGAGATAGATTAAAAGGCATATATGATATACTTAGAAGGCTCGCGACGGTAAAGTGCTTTGCCTTTTAAAGCAAAGAAAAGTGAAAATCTCAACTTAAAAATTGACTATGATGCAACATATAATTTACACGCAGTTTAATTTTGCTTTTCTGTATATCTTTTCATTAAACGCATGTAAGATGTGGATCGTGTTTTTCTGGCAAAAACATTTTAAAATGTTATATCGGAGTTTTTATCTTGCGCTGTGTTGAGGTAGTGTAAAGCTTCCCCTTCTTTTAGTTGTATGCCCTTATTTATTTTCGGTTATTGAAATGAGTGTTGGAAAGATCCGGTTTGTATCTTTCAAACAAATATAATTTGTAAAATTCCATGATTGTTATCGGAATATTTCATTGGTAGATAATTGAGGTTCATATTTCTGGCCCTTAGAGTGTAAGATGAGGGTAAATCCTGAATACTCTTTACAACAGTTTAGCTTGTTTTTCATATTTTATTTTAAATTTTTATTTTATTTTAAATAGCATGCGGTCACAAGGATAAACACGGTTTTACCCCGCCACACACTTGTGCTCATGTCCAAATCCAGTTGTTGTCGTATGTTTAAATAGTCATTAATTGTTATTTGTTCGCCATTTTTGCATTAGATAAGGTCGATTGTTCTGTTTTATGTATAGTTTCACATTGTGTATTTCGGGGCCTTTTACAACATCCGTTATGGTATGTGCTTTGGTTCATTGTCGAATGCCGTAATGGGACATGTAGAAGTTTAAATTGTCATTCGGTTGGTGGATGTCTCATGGACAATCATGCCACATCCAATTATTATATTATGTTATTCTTTTATTGTAAGTTACAAAATTTATTATATTGAATTCTACATTTCATTTGCCAACGGAGTCCTTGTTTTACAGTTGATACCATTTTCTGAAACCAGTTCTTCTTATCAAGAGTTCCTAAATGGAACAATATTATTTAAACAGAAATCAAGAAGAAAAAAGAATAAAACTTGTGTATTCCATTATTATATATTAATTTGTCAATCTCTATAAAGTAAATTCATTGCAAGTCAATGTTAACGTGTTTCGAAAACCCTGGTCGAATGGAATCTTCTTCTTGATTCGAGCTATGGAACTGTAATCTATAGCGATTTTGATATATGACATGAGGCTAGTTGTCAAAACGGCAAAAAAAACCACAAAAAATAATAATAAAATAAACGAATCTTGAACAGTCAGTAGTAAATTCGTGTGTTCTCGAAAAAGTAACCACCCGCTCTTGTTCTGCGCGCCCTACCCGTCATGATGTTCTTAAATGTCAAAATCTTTATATCTAAATCTGAACAGTGTAAAATCCTGTTAAGTAGAAAATAAATCACACAACTTCTTATATAAACAAAGAGCAAGTCAAAATGATCCAGTTAGGGTTTACATGTACATTTTATTAACCTTCGTGAATTCTTTATGTCTAACCAGGTTAACCTCAATCGGAATGGTCTATCTAAACATATGGTAAATGTCAAGAATTACACATGACTTGCATGGCATGTGCGCAAAAGAACTTAGCTGTTTAAAAAACATATAATCAGTTATCCACTAGACTACGATTTGTCTGCAAGGCCTTTTAAATGAGTGAACAACTTGACATCACTTGGAAACCTCCATTTTGTCTTCCATTAAATATTGAAAAAACCTCGATGCCAAATGAATATTTGTCAATTCAGGAATATAAAGGTTTCTAGATGTGCATTCGGCGAAAGATTAAAACATTGTTGGTAAGTGATAATGAAAATAATGACTTTATAAGTATAACAAAATACAGCTTTTTTAAAAAGGAAATGATAGAACATGTACTAATTGGTATCTTGATTGGTTTTACAGTTGAGATTAGCGTTTGAGTAATATTAGTTCGTAGATAAATATATTCGCCTTTTGAAATCTTAATGTTAAATTGCCAGAGAACCTGAAATACTCTACTACTAAAATAGCAAGGTCTATTTTTCTAGACGGAATGACATAACGGCAAGTCAAATAACTCTACTTTATAAAAACCAAATATAAGACCATGGTGAAGTTAACAAATTTCATTATTCCAATGCTTTTGTTTCCCGCCTATTGAAAACAAATCTCTACGATCTGTTTTGTTTGTTCTCTTGAAGTGGTATCCTCTGTTATTAATAAGTATATAGTCTGAAAATTTATGTTCTGTACAGTTTTGTCTGATCGATGTGAAAAGCCGGATCAAATCGATTCATAGTTGCAGAGGCTTTGCGAATTTTCTCTTCAAGGAGTTTTTGCTGGTCGGTGTAATTACTACCTTATTTTTTGTCTGTAGAGATTGCGTCTTTTTATTTTAAAAATAAGATGAAAAAAGTTATTTGAAAATAATAATTTTTGGTGTCTGATAAAATATTTAGTAATTGATCAATCTGGATTTCGAAAATAACAATTATATCTAAAATGTATAATATACGTATTAAGGTATTAATTTCACATAAACTATAAAAATAAAATCAAACAGCATATTTTCATTTCTGGATCTATTCTAGAAAGTCATCACCGTACTGACTTTCAGTCTTTAATCTTTACAAACAATCCATGTCATGTTTGCACGCATCTTTACAATTAAGTTCAGCTGTAGGTTTGTTGGTTTAATCCAAGTAGTAATCTAGGAAAACACATAGATGTACTTTTGTGACCACTTGACAACTGCCTTAATGACAAGAAACTATTTAGAAGTAGAAAATATAATTATTTGTTTGATGCAATGTCTTCATTTATACGAAAACTATGCTAAGGAGTTTTAGGTGTCTTTCGCCATCTTGGATTACAAACTTGTGGGATTGACTTTTTCTACAATTGCAATAAATATTTCTAGAAAGAACATACTTATACAAAGTGGAATCTGGATATTGTAATTACCTATATAATTGCATTATCATTTTTAAGCGTTTATAGAGGATAGAGTTTTTTTTTAACATTTTAGGAATTTATCCTTTCCAGGGGAGGTAACTCCAGTGACTTTTTTTTATAAAGAATTGCACTATGGAATTAACGATTATAAGAAAACGAGATCGGTGATCTTAACTTTTCTTTTCATTTTCTGATAATTTATGGCAAAAGCAATTTTTTACTTTTTGATTATTTGTTGTATTTATTGTAACATTTTTTGCCATCTTTTAGTAATTCCACAAGCGAAACGATCATACATAGGGGTCAGTCCGTCTGTTAGTTTGTTATGATATTTCTACTTCATCTATGTTCTATATTCGCTGTTGCTTTTTCATATTTGAATGCAGCATTTAATTACTGTTTTCACATTTTACTTTAAAAAGGACGTCGGTTATATGCCAGATAGAAATGCTACAGCCTCTTAACAAAATTACGGACACGAAAAACGCATTGTAAAACAATTATGAAATTCATCCATAACATGTTAATCTCAGTGAGAACTAGTTCATTACAACTGTTTCGCTGTGCTAATGTTCATGTGACTAAACTGAAATCTGTCGGTTTTTCTTATTTTTGTCTTGACATTGACATATACGTTTGCTGTGGGTTGCAGAAAATCACAGTTCCGATAGACCACCCTTATCTTTTCTTCGTTATATTGTTATTTTGAATGATTTAAATTTCTTGTTCATGTGATTTTAAAAATTATGAATTGTGAATATTGGAAATCAACAAAATAATGCGTTTTATACGAGTGGAGTAGAAACAAGAACAAATCTAAAAATTCAGAAATACACAGAAGTTGTCGCCCAGTAAAGTGTTTGTGATCTAGTACTTAATTTGATGCCTTCAACTGATTTTCGAAAACCACATCGAAATGTGGGAGAATCATTTATGCGACTTATATCAAATAAAATATCTTGAAAAATGGTCAATGTTAATTTTTAATACTTCCTTGAAGTATTTGATAGACCGTCACATTATTGCATGAAATTCAATTATGTTAATAAGAAATTGAAAATTATAGAATATGTTGGTATTTGTTCGACTTAAAATTAGAGAATAGAAATAAATAAATAAAAACAAAGAAAATGAACAATAAAGCATATAAACAAAGCACTTTTCATGGTATTTTTATCAAAACCTGAGCATAATTACCTTATATTCTGAGATTTTGATATTCTAAATTGTTATATTTTAAGTGATTATCTTGGGTGAGAAGAAGTAAGAATTCGCCTGAGCTGCTTTAAATAACTGAAGAACAATATCGCCTCTGGCAACATGCTTCCATAAATCCTAAACTAGGCACAAAGAAACAAAATGATATAGATGTTTTGGTTATAATGTTTTTTCTAACATTCTAGATTTTTTACGATTAAATTCGGTGATAGTGAGTCAGAAATCCCAAATATCAAATTTTAAGATTTTGAAAGAAGATATACTCCTAATCTTTGGAAACAGAAAAGATTTTGCATAAAAATGGCACCGGTTTACCTACAGAGTAAAACCATGGTTGCCATAACTGAAAAACGATTTGCCCCCCTTTCACTCGTTCCGGTGCAATGGAACTCGTTATCTTTTTCATTTGGTTCGTGTTACTTAACTTTTGTTTAGTTTTTTGTATTGTGTATTGCTTTTATTCCTTTGTTAGGGGTTTTTGGCCATGGTCAGAAAGATGTTTAACCCCGCAATATACTTTATGTGCCTGTCCCATTCAAGGAACCTGTAATCAGTGGATGTCGTTGTTTTTTTCTAATTTACTTGTTATAGATTGTTTACTTCTCTGGCCGATAGTTGATGCATTTTTATGCCATCACTGTTTTATATGTTGGGCCTTTTTAGTTGCCTTAGGTTGTGAATACGTGTCCATTATTGCAGGCCGTAGGACAGCCTGTAGACGTTTGTAAATTACTGTCTCATGCAATTCTTCCCACATATTTTCTATTTATGTCTGTTTTCTGACATTATTATTTCTATCTGCTTCTTATGGTATCTTTGATGTGCAGCATAAAGTGAAGAGATGTTCCGCATTTTCCTTTAATTACATGTAACAAAAATCACGACTTTTCTGGGACGACTGCATTGAGATAAGCTTAGAATTCACTTTGATCGTCAACATTAGTTCTGAAAGAAAAGGGGCGTTTTTTTCAATATCAGCAATTGGACATTTGAAGTGAAAATTTTCAATTTTCGAGTGAAATTGATGAATCATAACGTTGCCGTCATATATACTTTTAATCTGCAATATCGATTCATATTATAACTATTAATATAACTGTTCGTAATTTGACATGCAAACTCTTCTTTTTTTAGTTCATTACACTATCAAATTAAACACTATCTGACTAAACCAATCTTCATGTTAACATGGAAAACCTTTCTATTAATGACGCGGATATATATATTTTTTTTGTGAAAAAAGCAGTCTTAATTGCGATTACGTTAAATCAAATTAATAATGTCGCCAAATAAAATTGAAACCCTTCAAAACAATGCATGAAATGTTAGGAAGCATTTAAAATGCTTTTGACTAAAATAATCTACGATGACGGGAGCAAAAATCGCTAAATTAACTCTTACTTTTTTGTTATTAGCAGCTTGTACGCAGATCTGGGAAAACTCCACGGCTAATTAGATAATGTCTATTCATAAGATCTTGTGTGATTTTTTTGGGGAGGCATGTACTAAATAACTTGTATAAGTATACAGAATTTGATAGAATTGCATAGCCCAGCGCTACTTTAGTGATTGAAAGTATAGAGTAAATTTAAGAATAGTTAGATTTTTAATTTTTATTTCCTTCTAGAGTTATATCAATTAACTGTTTTTAGATAACTATATATTTCAAAAATGAGGTGAGGATGAGGCAGACTCCTCCTCCGATTTATTTAAATATATCGTGAAGAAGTGGTTATTTGAATATGTTGAACTGTTATGGAGATAACTTTCAATATTGAGAATGAGAGTTGGGCTGACCCCACAGGATGCCCAAAGGAATTGGCTTCCATGCTAATTATGAGTATACAAGTTCGGAGATCCGAACCAATTTTTGAGATAAAATGGCAAGTGAGGTCAGTCCCCAGTGATCCTCATGGATTTTTTTCAATCAATGGCTATTAAGACCATATATAGTAAACGGGTGATTATCTACCACTTTATGAGATAACTTGTAACTTTTAAAATTAGGGGGTTGGGCCTAGCCTGGTGGATGCCTATGGAACTTGTCCTTTCATGCTCAATAAGAATTATAAGTTATTAGTAGAAGTTTGAAAAGATTAAAGGATAACTTAAAAATTTCTGATTAGGGAAGTATAGCCCCACCACAGAGGCAGCGATATAAAATTTCGAATCCGTTTGCACAATCTACATCACTACAGAAATTATTGAGCCAAGTTTCAATACTGTATTCCAATTAGTTCAAGAGGAGTAGAGCGGAAAGAAAAACAAGCTAAATTTGGCTATCTGTGCGGAAGGAAATACAAATTAAAAAACCTTCGAAACAGTCCCAACGCATAGTTCAATCATCAGTCTCAATTTTATCCTTTTATTTCCTGAAATAGTCCCGAATATCAATGTCGTTCATACGCTTTTAAGTGTGAAGGCTGAACCTGAAAACATTACCAACACGCTATCACTAGCGAGTGGAAAAAATATATGCCTTCAAATGCATTTCAAATCCTTCTGAAGATTATATAATTAGAAAATTGATCAATGTAATCTATAAAGTTGATAATCTATAATGTTCAATGCTATCATTGAATTCCAATGAATTACCATTTAAATTCTTTAAAAGAAAGATTGAATTTATAAAAAAAAATGCCCCATATTATAATCAAATCTGACTCTAGTGGTACTACTTTAAAGTTCCTGGTGACGCCAAAGTGAACCACAGTGACTTTAAATTAACGATCAATATCTTTTGTGTTACCAATAACTTATAACACAAAATTTATCCTCTCTCGGAAGAGTAGATTACGGATTTGCGGAATTCTCTTCCATTGCTACTTCTGAGCATAACACCATCTGAGCAAAGTTTTAAAAGTTCAGGGAAGCATTGTCAACACTTCCACCAGCTGTGTTCAGCCGAGCGTTGCTATTCCAGAAACTTCTTTATGGATGGTCATTGCGGGAACCATTCTTGTGGGTGTCCAATTTTCATCGCAGTATCTAGCCTGATTAAGATAATATGTCCATTTTTGGGGAGTAGTATAATTTATTTCCTGTTTTTGATAAGATACGAATCTGCAAAATTGAATGCAATATGTTCTTACATGTATTTATGACAGATTAAATAAACAATCAGAATGCTGCTTAAATCGTTCATTATCACACATTGCTTTTAAATTTCAAACGAAGGAAAACAAATCTCGTTCACAACACATACATGCAATAGCAGATTTGTTTTTAAGAATTATTTCCAATAAAGTTCTTGGAATGACCTGAAATGTCTAGACAGTTAATGAAAACCAGTCAATTGACAAATAGATATTTCTCTCCATTATAAAGCTTCATTTAATTGTAAGAAACTGCTAAAAGTTTTGTTTACTTTTGGTGTCTGTAAGTATTTCAGGTCGGACTTCAAAATCTAATTTTCAAATATACAATTTAAAACAGATTAATCAAGATAAATTTTAAGCATGACCGACAACTATAAAAATCAAATACATGATGTTTTTAGAAATCGTTCTTTATCTGTATTTTATTTATAAGAGAACATGAAACGAAAGAATGCCGAGTAGGAACCGACCACAGCGCTTGTGAAAAAAGCATAATTATGTAAATATATAACCCAAATTTAACAAACTTTAAATACAATTCGATATGTTAAAGGTTAAACAAATTGTAACTCTTTTTCCTAAAAAAAAAAATATGTGATACTCTTAAAATCAATTTGGCACATTAAACTATAAAATTGAATTTTCACAACATACGTTTATCCTGCCCAGTCGGGTTCGTAGTATATTCTATTCTGTGTCGGTCTAAAATAATAGCCGTTTAATTTTTTGTGCCTTAGTGTGTATGTTTCAGTTAATAGTCCTTTTTTGCAATGTTAAAATCTGGGCCTTTTTATGTTTGATTCTAAAGCAACACCTTGAAACTTACATATAAAATTTCAAAATTAAATATATTCATTCAACAGTTTTAATCCGACATTTTAAAACATCTTGGTGTATGCATCTGCTTGTGGAACAGATGTTTCTGAGGGTATTCACCAGTCATGTTGTTCTACTTATCTGGCATGAATTTTAGCGGGAATTATTTGATAGAAATTTCCAGGAATAGTTTCTAATAATAAATAGAACAATTCTTAACGCATGATAAAAAACGAAAACAAATTTATTTCTTGAATTGGACATGATAGATATCCTTCTCGCTGGATTTGACTGCCTATTTCTTCTGTTTATATGTGGGAGCAATTCTTTATTTTACAATGTTTACGTTTTGGCTCTACTATGCTTTAGTTCTGATGCTACTGATGGGAGATCACGACTTCCAATGTACATTTTTTTGTTTGTTTGAATGGGGTTTAACGCCACTTTCAACAATATTTCAGTCATATCGCGGCGGTCAGTTTTACTGGTGGAGGAAGCGAACTCACGCCATATTGGTGATAGGTTACAGTAATCTGTACAGGTAAGTTTAAACCAACTACCTAGACCACTCGCCCACCCAGGCCCCTCCAATGTACGTATATTCTTTCTTTTAAATAGGATAAAATTGACATTTTTCCAACATAAAATTGGCAAACTTCTTTATTTGTAATCTTTATATTTGGCCTATCAGCGTTCATTACTTTATGAATTGTATATTTCATTTGGTTCATAAATGTGACTAGGAATTCATTAAGTTTGACTGATCATCCTATTTTTTGTCCCCTAGCGTGTCTAAAAATGAATTCGAAGATACCAAAAGGGCAAACAGAAATCGGTAAGTCAGAAGACAGACAAGACCACGGCCAACAAAATGAAACGAAAGACAAACATAGTACACACAACACTATGCTAAAAACTAAAGCTGGAGTAACATGTACCATACAAAACCAGGTTGGGGTCTGGTAATTAATGTATGTAAATTGTGAATCGTGTCCCATTTGCTTTCTTTTAAATATAGCATATAAAAATTTATCATATTAAGTCACCATGGGTAAACCTGTACTTAAGTGATCGTGCAATCTGCTTTGTTGTTTGGTATTCTTGACCATTTCTAATTATTATATATATAACATTAATGACATATAATATTCAGCGCAGTTCTGAAAACATTATTTCGATATATTCTTCACGACATTAGCAGAAATTTGAAAACATGTTATTTTTGACTGGAAGAATAATTGTACGCTCTAAAATTTCCATTCTGTTCATTTAAACTGCGTGTTTAAATCTTTATAATAAGGAAAACTAATTTATATCCGTCAACAGAAGTCGTATAAAATGGGTTAATATGCCTGAATTCGAGTACTGGATTAAATTTCTGCTAAAAAACTGCAAGGTTTCTATTGGTTCTAAAAGGTCTGACATTTTGATTTAATTACCAAATGCGTTCTAATTGAAAGATTTTTCTTCAATTACCCGATAAAAATCAATCTGAACATTTTAATGTCAACATAAGAAACTTTTTCGTTTTGGAAAGGTAACTTATTTTTTTTCTTTTCTAAATAATTGAAAATTCTTTTAAATACATACTGAGTTCTCATTAACACATGGCTGTCTCATGGACAATCATCCCACATCTCATATTTTTATACATTCAACCACATCACATGTTATATGTGCGTGTTCTAGTAGTTTGAATTCTTCTCTACTTAAAAAAATCTTGTCTTCAACACAACAGTTTGTTTTCTTTTTTTTACCACTTTTGTTTCGATTACGCCCATTTCTTTTGTCATTCAAATAAAAACAAATAAACTAGATTTTCATTTTGTCAGCGAATGCTGTCGCAATTTTCAATTTTTGTTTGTCATCTTCATCGAAGCCTAATCTTTGGTGATCGGACGGTAGGAAACCATAATGTCTTAATTTTTACCGTAGTCAGTGATTTCATAATAGATTTTATGCTAGACTTAGCAAGAATGGGTGAAATGTTTATTAAAGAAAACTGTCCATCATATTGTTATAGTGTTTATTTTGTAGACTGAAATAAATGCAAACAATTTTCAATATTGCTAATTAGCAAATACGAAGATAATTAACAGCGCCGAGATTTTAATTTTCTACGACGATTTAACATCGAAAATTTTGCCATTTGTATGCCTGAAATTGTTATTTGGAAATACACATTGATGATAAAGTTATTTAACTAGTATCTATTAACCTGCACATATGTTTTGAGGCCCTAAGAAAGGAATTTTAGCCGTATTCTGATTTGAATCCCGAGCGATGGTCTGAATAACAGAAATGTGTCCAATATTGAAAACTGCTTTATTTATAGGTCAAAATTAAGCTCTCCCTCTAAAACCGAAGTTGGCCAACCCTCAAAAGCTTAATTCAGGGGCATAAACATGTCTCAGTACTACAAATGCTTTTGCATGGTTTAAAACATGAATCGTTAACCTGTCTAGTTCTTTTGAAACAATACAAATAAAAAAAGGCGGAAACGTACATATGAATTAATTAAGCTTATAAATCACATTCCACAAAAGCTTGACATATAGATTTATCTGATACACGACGGGTGTCACTAGTGGAGCAGGAGTTGCTTACCCTTCCGGAGCACCTGAACTCACCCTGGTTTTTGTAGGGTTCGTGTTACTCCAGCTTAAGTTTTCAGTGTAGTGTTGTGTGTTCTATGTTTGTCTTTCGTTTCATTTTGTTGGCCACGGTCTTGTCTGTCTGCCGACTTTATGATTTCTGTTTGTCCCTTTGGTATCTTTGAATTCCATGTACATATTAACATTTGTTTACAATAGTTTTTCTTACATGTATGTAATGTTAAAAATAGTATATATGTACCTCAGGAAAAGATGACTTGAACCTGTATATTTCTGTTATCAGACAGGAAATCACGCTGTTCCATTCTCATTGATAAAGCTTATTGATATAATGACGACATTGGATGAATAGATGTGTAGGACGTTAATAATTTTCAACGCCCCCCCCCTGAATAGATGTGTTTTGAAATGACTCTTATTGTGCACAGGTCAGGACGCGCAAAATTTACTAAATATGCTACATACACATATGTAGTATATTAAGTATATCTGAATTAAGTGTCCTGTACATTTGTTAATGTGTGGTGGTTAATATAAGTTTTGTTGTTTAAAGATTTTTAGTCTTCTATCAAATTATGCCAAAACGAATACTTTTTCGACATTATAAATAGTTACAAGCATTCATATATATGTACCTCAGGAAAATCTTACCTTCGCCAGTTTGTTGCAGTTTATTAAGGAGTGTTTAGATATATTTCAGTCACCCATTTTTTGACAATAAGATTCCAGCCGAAGGTTAATTTGTTCAAAAAAATCACTTTATTTCCAAATCTGAAAATGTTGATTGCTGTATAACGTCTGTCACACCTTTATCCTCGAAATACTGTTAACCAGGTAGTTTTACTCCTATCCTCGAAATGCAAAATACCCTTATCCTCGAAAAAATTAAATTCTTCATTTTTCTAAAGATAGTGCTAAGAAGATCAAATTAACTAGGTATGACAAGAATCACACCATTGCAGCTACTTTCTGAATACTTAATGGATTGATATAGATTGTTCTTATAAGCTTTTTTGGGTAATTCATTCGTCTTTAAATGATTTCTCCCTATTTTCCCGCCCATTTCTCGTCATCATCATTGAAAATAAACATGTGATTTTTAATTTTAAAATTTTGTTCGTTGTTCCTTCTGAAACTGTCTTCTGGTCATGGCGATGAAAAGACGAAAACTTTTAAGTTTTTAATTTCATTCCTTCACTTAATTATTACTGATTTTCGCACTTAATTAAATAATAGTCTTTCATCAAATCTTGTGCATGTGGATCTCCTGTGGTCACTGTTGAACTGAAATTTGTATAATATGTATATATTTTTTATATATTAAAGATAAATAGTTTACATTTGCTTTTAAAATATGCAAAATATGAAATGATATAGTGAAAGATCCGAAACGCAACACCTAATGCGAATTATCTGTCCATATTGTCGACTGCATAACTTCTGGTATCTGCTTTAAACTGGTTTCTACTTTTAAAGACAACTTCACAGAATATAAGCCTTCTGACTTGGTTCCTGGATTTTCCCCTTTTAAATGGTGCAGATTTGATTTAAAAAGATTTAAAATTTCGCGAATTTTAAATATTAAAAAAACAACAAAGAAGTCAATCAAAAATTCATATCATAAACAGTGGCTTTGGGCACTTCACCAAAGGTTTAGGTTAGATTAAGAAGATTAAATTGTTGCGTTTCCACCGACACCCAGTATGTAAACAAATGTGTGCAATGACAGATGCCGTAAGTGTGTAACTATTTTGATTATGGGTTAAACCGAAGATATGTAACAGTTTAATGATTTTAAATCGGAGAGTGTTTGCTGCAACTATAACCTTAACATGCGTACTTAATTCACTAGCTCTGATAAATGCATAAAACGGTTTAAAACCAAAGAGTTAAGAGTAATTGATAATCAACTGATAATTAAAAATAAAGAGGCAAAAATGCTGTTCACCGAAAGTAAGATGATTTATCAAATCCACTTGCGTTGAACAATGAAATAGGGACAAGTTTAATTGAAACGGAGTCTGATATGTTTTAGACATGACAGATTTTTATATTCGTTTCTGTAGAATGAAAGATTGTAGGTAAAAGAACTAGTGATTGGTTTTTGGAACTTAAAAATACAGTTTCTGATGTTTCAGAACATCAAAATGAGGACAGTTATTCCAAGTATTGATGATATTAATTAAAATCTTATGACAAATTTCTGCCGAACCAGCACAAGTACTCTTCAAGCAATTCAACCCTAGTAATTTACTAGAAAAAACATAATGAGATCAATTTTCCTAATTCAAGGTAATTCTAGCGCAGCCAGAATATCAAACCATGAAACTGCTCGCCTTAAAATTTAATTTTGGCCATGGCGCATAATTTGATTACTATAAGTAAATAACATGTACATTGAATGTACATTGAAAATGAATGACAAACTTCGCTTGTTGCTAATATTTCATATTTGTTTTTATTTCTAACGCCTTTCAAATGCCTTCGTTTTACATCATTATAAAGAACCAGTATCTGAAAAATTAATATATTTTGAACCATGAAGATAATTTAAGCAGAAAAATTGTCTGTATTAAATGCATTCCATCCATTTCATACTTTTGCTTCACTCATATACTTAATGTGTTAACCACCTTAGATTCTTTTTTATCCACTCTTGTAAACAGACATAAGGAGACTATAAAACTCTAAAATATAAAATTAAGCTAGATGTTTAAAGGGTCCCCTGTTAAAGCAGACATGAAAGTTAAACTATAATGTATAGCCACTAATAAGAAAACATCCGCCCTATCTTATTAAAAACTGCTGAAACACTGTGATGTAAGGTTCTGGATTGAGATTTATGTGGCTGTCGTGTATCTGATCATATATTATAATAAAGGAAAATGTGAAAAGCTTTTGAAAATCGCGTTTTAATATCAGTGTTAATTGGAAAAAAAATTAAGTTTATGATTTTAAATAAGGTGAAAGGAAAATAGAACAGATTATTCACAACACATATCTTTTGGTGGATTATTATTATTGTTGCTATTAGTTCAAACATATCTTTGTTTTGAGCCATTTTATATTGGATTTCTGTACTGAAAAATATAGATTTCATTTGATGTAGCTGCTGCCAAAGGTTTATTTCGCAGGTTTTCGGAAATATAGAAACCCTTTAATTTTTCTAAAATTTATAAGACATTCCAATCAAAATTTTTCACAGTCCTATTGTCATGATGGTTTTACATATGTTTTTAAGTAATATTGTTTCTATTACCAGTTGTAAGAAAAACATCTCATTACATAACGGAGAAAGCATAAA
>JAULBM010202400.1:3157-17369 GCA_032357055.1 Geukensia granosissima
GGTGGTTAATAAAATTTTCCTGGCAAAAGGATAAACAGAAAAATACATTTGAAGATTACTCAAAATTGAATTTTGTTGTCATTTTATGATGAGGGTGGTGCAGTGTTTTTTTCGTGTAAGGTTTTTTAAATTTTTATTTCACATGTTGTCATGCTATAGGGTTTTAATATGTCGTTTTTCATGTTTTGACTAAAATGAAATGTACAAGCCATATTCTTATTATTTGTCCCTCGTAAAATGATATTTTATTTCTCGTACATCCATGCACAGGACCCCCCCCCCCTGTAACACCCTCTATGATGGAGGATACTCTGTAAGTGATTTTTCAGAACTTAAGCATTGGGATGTTTTGATATTTTGAACTGCTGAGGCTTAATATGGGGTGACTAGAACAATGTTCTATAGGATTCAATTGCCTGAATCATATTTAACTGGGCACAGCCATTTTATTCCAAAGATATAGCGCATGAAAAAATGTTGCACTTACTTGTGATTGGCCATTTAGTGCAGAAATAATTAGGAATTGTATTGGAAGAGCACTGTATACATGTATTATGAAAAAGTAAATTGATTACAAGCTGAATACTTGTTTATCAACGTGTTTGCCTTGTGGGATTTTTTTAAGAATCAGGTGTCCTTATTTTTTACCCTATTTTTCTCAAAGAAAAGCAACTCAAACCTTTATAGAAAAAGGACTAAAATTGAACATCACTTAACTTACCCTACTTCCAGATGGAAAAGAAGATCCATTAATCAGCTTTGAATATTTTTTTTTTTAATTATTGTTCATCGAACCCCCCATGACCCCCCACCCTTCCCCCTATGAAATTAACATAGGGACTGATTTAATACTTTGAATTCTCAAAAGAATTGCATGCTTATTTCAAACATTACGATAAATTAAGTTTCTCAGTGCTTGTATTTGGATTCCAAATTGATTTGTCTCCCCTTGACTTTACTTGTTTTGTCAAATTTTTATTGTGCTTCCAATTTTAATATTAAAATTTTGTATTCAATATTATTGGCAAAACGTCCCATTGGGATATTAAATTTAATTAGTAAACATATTGAGAAATAAATAAACATTGAATATCTGACCTAGATTTAATATTCCATACTTATATCAGTTGACAAGTATTTAGAAGTTCAATGTTTTGATCAAGGGCGATTATAGCAATATATGATCTATTTATGAAAATCATTTAAGTAGAGAAAAAAAGATTTAAATGGATAACGCCCTGCCATATAAGAAATATGAATATTTTGTTAATATAACCATGTTAGATGTTTTGTGTATACTCTGAATGTGAATCCATTGGATGGATTAGATCTTTTAAAAATATATATCGGAATGACTGGCAGTTTTTGCTGTGGATTAAATTGAAACAATACAGACATAAAATTGATTTACAAATTCATAGTTTCGTGACAAGTTAGCATTAGAAATATTTATGATTTAGTCAATATACATTCTTATGAACATAATTTTCATAACCCCACTTAGAGTGGTGGGATATATTAGATTGACCATGTCTTTCGGTTAATCAAACTTTTTGTCTGGACGTTGTCTTGTTTAGGCAACTATTAATATAGGAGATGTGGCATGATTGTCCATGAGACATCCATCCACCAAATGTCAGGAGAATCCAGTCTTCATTTTTTAATGTAGGGTATTCACAATAATTAAAATGTCTTGATATGGAATGAATATTCTTAAGATTTTAAAACAGAAGGAGAAATATGGAGCTAATATTCCATCTTCGTAAGAAATGCAGGAAAATAATTTAAACTAGAGGCTGCCACAAGCCTTCAGCTTGACCATTTTTAAATTCTTTATTCTCTATTGATAAACCATATGCTGGCGTACATCATGAACATAAACAAACATACAATGATTAATACATGACACAAATATATGCATGCAAAATAACATTGATCATACATAATGAAGTCCATTCACTCAGAAGAAAAAACATACGGTTTGCTTAAAATCAGTTCATATCTAATTGCTTTCTCAACATATTAGCTTCTTGAATAAATTTACATATTGATTTTGAAAGGATTGGGTTGTTTGGATTGACAATTTCCCTGATGAGATCTGATTTGTACAGTGCATAAAATTGATATTGGTTTTTTCTGATACATTTATAATACCAAATTTGGTTCATACCAAGTCCTTCATAAATCTGAAACACTTGATTGTTAAGATGAAGTTAAAGGTCAAGGTCACCAGGTCGAATTTCAGGTCCAAATTTCTTAGGTTACCTGGTACCTTAATTGACCTTCTTGAAATGTGTACAATTTTTGTGACAACCTTTCTCTCATTAGACATGTAATTAATCAGCAACATTTATCAAGTGAGTCATACATGCTTCAGGATGCTTCATGTTTTGATCTTGCAATTTGATAGTAAGCAGTTTTGTTTGGAATTTTTTTGGTCATTTTCCATTTAATTATTTATTTTATTTAAATAAACTGTTTCAATGGTAGCTTGGTTAACTGAGTCACACTCTGGTCCCTCATTCTCATAAATTTTAACTGACCGCTCATAAATAATCTATATCGACTAGTTACACACCAAACTATTATTGTTCCGACATTTAAATACTCCGATATATTATTTATTTTCCATCCTTTTAATCTATATATTGTTTACAAATCAGCATGATATACTAAAAGGTACAAATGGTATCGTATCTTTGTGGCGTAATTAAGTAGACTTATTCTACAACCGTGGATTAAGTCAAAACGACAAACTATGTCATTCCCTAGATAGTGATAATAATAAAACCTTTTGAAATTCTAAATTTAACTGTTCAAAAATTTATCGCCTTTAAACATTTAAGTCATGGGACATGGTATTTAATTCATTGATTTGAGACTTTGTTTGTTTTATATACCTACTGTTTATAAGCCTACAAATAATGTTTTGTTTGGGAGAACTTTGTGTTGTTTTACAATTTTAATAACTCGGATGATTTTTTTGGATTAAAAGCAAGTGATCCTACAATTTTGATTTGTAGCTGAAAACTCAATTGATGTAAAAAATTTGGACTTGAAGTGTGCTTGACCCCTCTGACATTCATAATTTTAAGGAAAATACCTTTTGACTTGATGGAATTTCATAGCAAATTTGAATTTTTTAGTATTTCTATTCACCCATGGAATACACAACTTAATCCGCTTGATATTGAATGTTTGAGTTAGATTTTTCTTCAAAGGAATTTCTAAAAAGTGTATTTTGAGATTAAATTATGCAATATTTACCTATGTGTAACTCATTGTAATCGGAGCATTTAAAAAATTTACTGATTGAAAGCGTGATTACAATTTTGCATCCATTAGTGGACTTCTGTCTATAATTTTAGTTTCAATTACTACAAACTGAAGTACATTCATTGGATTTAATTTTTATTCAGGTAACTTGGGAAGAAATAGAGAATTAAATTTTTTGTGAATACTGATATTAAGATTTTGAATAGTCATGGTGATATTGAAAATTATGCACTAAATGAATGCTTAGGAATGGATGTAGCTTTATACCCGCTATGGCAGAATCAAACGAGTCCAGTAATATCAATATAGAAGATATCTTCAAGGTAGTATACTAATATAGGTCAAGGTCATTTGATTTACAAAAAGGCACATAGATTTAAAATCTTAATTTTTGTGTTATTTTTTTTTTTTTAAGTTCAATGTTTGTAAACCATAAGTTGATGAAAGAAGGTACATTCTTTAGGCTGAAACACATTTCAATTTCTGAGGCGACAGTCTCAGTTGTGAGGCTGATGTTAACTATTGTTAGCCTGCCTGCCATGAATGTGAAAGGTCATGGGTTCTAAGGTCATTCCATGGTCAAAATTTTTGTTATTGTAATCCTTGAAAGTTGTGGATCATTACATAAATCACATATTCGAAGTTTTAAAAAGGAGACAGAGTCAAATGATATGGTCTTTTACGACAATTCTGATGCATATTATTGAGATTCCAAGTGGTTTTGGATGTGGAAGAGGGAGCTTATTTAGGGGATAATATACAGTTAAACTGTATTAAGAGACCACCTTTGAAAAGAAGAAAAGTGACCACTTCAGTCAAGTGACCTCAAGTGAAGTTCATTTATGATAAAATCTTATACATTTGAGAGTAAAAATGTGGCCACAAAAATCAAGTGGCTTCTTAGTAGAGGTTACCACTAAAGCAAGTTTGACTGTAACTGTGTAAAAATAGGAGATGTGGCATGATTGTCCATGAGACTGTAAATGTGTTTGGAATGTTGGTGATTTCGTTAGATAATTTTACTGTCTCAGTCGAGTTTACCTGGCAATGCATTAGCGAGTCAAAAACAGATACCTTTTCCTTGTATTAGATACCCTGCTGCTATAAACAACCACCTCCCCCTTAACTTTATTTTGATTGAAATCCTGAAGTACCTTGTAAACTCCTGGAATTACAAATTCCAAGAACAGAAAACTGTTAATGAAAACAGCAATTTGATATTGAGAGACATTAAGTGTCAGAGAAGGAAACTATAATTACCATATTCACTACTGGTATTTTTAAACTACTGAATCTATTACTTTAAATTGGTTTGAAAGAACTCTGGATTTGCCAGTGCCCCATGGTTAAAGTTTAATTTTTTCAAGCACCCTGGGCTCTTCATACAAGAAATATGGTATTTGCAACAGTTACATCTTAGATAGTCTTTGGAAACCATGGTTATTTTTGTCCTAATGCAACCATGTTCAAACAGTTTAAAAATTGCAAAAAATCATCTGTACCGAGTCAGAGGCATTTCCAGTAGTTCTCTTAGTAGATTTTGGATTTTACACAGGTTTATGTCCAATCAATCAAAACCTATGTTTCATTGAAGTTGAATTAGCTTTGATTACATAACTGATGCGTGATAAGCTTTATAAGTATTTTAGACTAGAGCATTACAGAATTTCATTTTGTTTGCAAAAGAATTTTTGTTGAATGTGATATGAAAATATTTTTCTTCTTCAAAAGACATTTACCACTTGACCATAAAAGAACTTTTTTAACACCCTTTGTAAATATCAAATCATTTGATCATGTTGAAAAGTTTTTAGTCAGAAATATATAAAAGTCATGTCAAGTTAAGAAATGAAAAGTTAATAAATCTTTATGAAGTTAAGAGTTTATTGTAGTGTTTTGTTAAAGTCTTGAATGTCAGGGTTTAAGATAAGTTATCATATTATTCTGGACAACAAATATTTGTAAATTCTCTAACTGAACTTTGAATGCTTGAAAATTCCAAGTTTAATTTGTAGCAAAGATCATCATTGTACCAACGAAGGTCTAATTCTTTGACCTAGTTTATACAACTTTTTCTTACTGACCTTTATAAATAACTTGACCAGACAAAGGATTAACACAAAATTATACATGAATCTTTGATTGGTCCATACTAACATGAGGATTTAGACTTTTTCAAAAGCTTTACAAATATAAAACTGATGAAAAACGTTCTTACAAAATCCCCTTATTAAGCACCTCTCACCTTAATTTCATCTGAAATCCCTAAGCACCCCCCTCAAATCCATATTATTACTAATGTTTGTATGTTCAAAGAAAAGAAAATTCTTAGAAGCAACAGCATTTTGATATTTGTAGACATTTAATATACCGGAAGGGAAACTAGAATTTTTCATTTTAGACTATACTAAACTACAGAAACATAAAATATGTCGAACTGGAACTGAAATAATTGCAGATTTTGCTGATTCATCTAAGAGCTCCTGCGTTGAATTTTTTTAGCTCCTGGGCACTTAAAATCTGGAATATGCTAGTTTCATTCTGGAAACTTTTCATTGGCATATCCTTTGAAATCATATCAAATTAGCAATAAATTAACCAAATGTGATGAACCATACAAAAACGGTTTGCATTTAACTCGCACTGCAGATGATAAGGTTTGTCAGTTACCTGTCCAAGGTCAGTGGTTCTCTCTGGGTAATTTGGCTTTCTCTGCCAGTAAAACTGACTGCGGAAATATGACAGAATATTGTTGAAAGAGGCATTAAACCCCAATTAAATAAACAAACAATTATACCAGGAATAGGGTTGTTTCATTCTGACAACTTGTCATTGGCAAATCCTTTGAAATCGCAGCAAATTGGCAATTAATTTACCGGTACATGTGATTTTCTTCAGTCCATGAGTGTAATTCCTCATCTTTAGATTTTACTTCCTTGTTATTGTGTTTTCTTGTACATTTTCAATTTCTAAACACAGGTACTACTGAAGAAGAAACCCCCCTTTTTACAAAAATTTTGATTTTTTTCAAAATTTAAAATTGTTTTGCTTCGATCAAATCCTAATATTACCATCAATCATTAGTTTCTATCCAAAAGGAGTTACTATACATTGGTTACATTGGGTACATTTTCAGCTTCTAAAACCCATTCTTTGCTGCAGTTTTCCATAGTTGGCAAAGTTATTGTCTAAGTCTGTGGAAATGAAGCTCTTAAATTTACTGGCCCAATTTTCATAAATAATCTTATTGATAATGCAATGGAACCTCAGACACTCAAACTTAAATTGCTTGAACACTTTTGGTTCAAACCTTAATTATTCAAACAGTCCTAAACTCATTTCAGTTCCTTTAGATAATAGAAAAATGAAGCTGGCAAGTTTCTCGGCAAAAAATAACAATAACAATAGAAAATTTGGATGTATATTCTTTAATCATCATATGTCCGTAACAAGGACGTCAAATGTTCCACCATTTCTTCACTCTCGTCATAAAAAATGTGATTTTTGTAGTAATGTTGAAAACCAGAGGAGTATGAAAATCTTACCAAAATGGCTGAACATGGGCAGTACACAGCCTTAATTGAATACTAGTTTCTTTGTAATGAATTCTTAAACATTTCATGATTTGAAACATTTATTATCAACCAATTTGTATTTTATTGGAACATTAAGTTGAATTATTAATTAGAATTCATCAGAATTTCTTTAAAACAATTAATGGATATCATTTAACTGATCTTCATTAAGCTGTAAATGAGATTGACTAGCTTAGTAGTCTAGCCAGTTAAGCATATCTTTGAATCCAGGAAATTGCAGGATTGATGCCTGCTTTGGTCAAACCACTGACAAAATAAGTAAATGTGGCTTCCATGCTTAGCATGTAGAAAACATACTTTTGATTTCAAAAACATTTGCACAATTCAAAAGCTTGTTTTTTCAGAATTCCCTTTTCCTCAAGTCAAATTTATTTCTTATGTCATCAAATAGTCATTGATTCAATTTTTTTCTGTTGACAACTGAAATGTTTTTTAATCTCTTAACCTTTGAAAAACTTGAATATAGCTTCCCAGTTTCATTAAATATTTACAGTTGAATGTTTGCACAGTTTCTTTTTTTCAATTACTATACTATGCAAAAGAGTGCTCATTTATTAAAATGCCAATTATTAAGCTAAAGAATATTGTTTGAATAACCTTTCTCTTAAGTAAAACCTAAATCCACAAGATTTACTTTTCAGCGAACTAGTGGATTAAGTCTAGACCTAATAGAAAAGTCGATATTCATGAACACCTAACATATTCTTGACTTAGTTCAGTTTTATGACGTTAGAATGTTTTTATAATCCATAGACATTAAAGAATTGAAACGTCTTTGAAAATGGAATATTTAATTAGAACTTTGAACCTAACAAAATATTTTTATGTAAAACAAAACATTTCATGTTTTATTGGGTTGGTCGACAAAACAGAAAAAATAAAAAGGCGACGTGTACAAATTTGAAGACTAAATGTCTCCCTACAAACACAGCAATAAATATTTTTCAGAGTAATCTCCCCTTTCAAGAAAATTTATATTTGTCAATATAATTATCATTTATTGATGTGGCTTGTTATTCTTGGTAAACAAAACAACTGACTTGTTCAAACAAACATAAGACCACTCCAGCATGAAGTGGGTAACATGAAGAGGCTACAAACGAGTGGGCTTTAAACAACAGTTGACATACATGTATTCAGTAAATAAATTTCACTTTCAGTTTGGAGAATGAAGGGTTGGTCAGTAGGCAAAATTTTCTTTATTTTCTGCAGAGAAAAAACAGTGTGAAGTTTATAACACTTGTTCAAAATGTCAAAAAACTTTAGGGAAAGTACAAAGGGGGTGTTGGAAGAACAAGGTTTACTTCATTTTTCTAGTTGAACTTGTTGAATTTGCAAAAAGGGTTAAAAATTTAACATATCATAAACAGTTGTATCTAAAGGAATCAGGATTTTTCTGTTTCTGATATTTTTCTATCTCATCCAAATGCCTGGTTAAGATAACCACATGCAGTGTGCATACACAGTTTCTGTGATGGTGCATTATGGGGCTAGTTGCATTCATTGAATTGTTTTTTCAAGGATATAAAATGTTACCAATGTTGTACAAATAAAGGAAGTTTGATTTTGCTAGACACATGTTTCAAGGAGTAATCTCTCATCAGCAGAATTTAAAGCAATTAACAAGATCCGAAACATACTATCTACCCTGTGCAATACAAGGAAAAAAGCATCTTAAAAAACGAAAAAATGATAAGAAAAATCAAATATCACTTAAAGCACAAAAAGGAAAACCCTTGCAAATATGTCTCTAGTTCTCAGACACTGCAAGTATCGTCAGACAACAGAAATGGTTACCCTTGGCTGTCTTGACATTTTTTTCCGTCTTTTTGTGCTAGATTTGTTCCTTCATTGATCCAATTTCATCATCTTTTGTTTGATTTTCTAGTTTATTTTGCCGAATTATATTTGTGGTGATACCCACCGATATAAAATTCAATGACACTCGATTTAACATTATATCAAATTATTCATATTTTATAACCCATTTAAAACTGACTTGTTCAGGAATGCTGATATTAAAATCTCCAGTTTGTAAAAATTGTGTGTCAATCAATAAAAATCATAAATATTATATTGTTGTAATTTACGAAACGCCCTAGGTAGATAATGATCTCTGATAAATGAGAATTATCATTCAAGGGAGATAATTAGAAAGAGTCACTGTTCTTGATTACTAAGGCTTGAAGAAGGTGGAACCCAGCATCAAGTAGTCACTGACCTTGCTGAAATTTAAAAAAATTAACATGATTTTCTGGCATAATGAGCATAAAGAAAATGGAACCTAGCTTCAAGTATTGATTGACTTTTTGACAAAATTAAGTGGCAGATCCAGACATTGGAAAAGAGGGACACTTGCCTACACTTACTCTTACATAAGTGAATCTGATTTTTGGAAAGGAGGACCTGCCAATATATACTTGTCTGCATACAAACAAGTGCTAAAAATCAATTTTGCATTTTTGAAAGGGAGGCCTACGCCCCCTTGGATCTACCCTGATTTGTTCAAGGTGATTTTCAGCTTTGGGCGTCTACGGAAGAATTACAGTAACCATAACATTGGTGCATGTCCCATGAACACACTTAAAAGCTAAATCTGAATACAGATGCATTTGAGGATGATGAAACAGTGCAAGTCTGCCTAAATAAAATTCATTCAAAACAATATAATAAAAACAGCCCAAGGAATATCCAATAATCACATTCCGAAGTGGAGCAGATGCTTGTAACATTTGGGTTCCAGTAGGGTTCTGCCTGCAAGTCATATGGTCGCGTTTGTGAATGACCTCAGGTCACCAAAGGTTGGAACTTGTTTATGAAATAATTTGAATGTTGCAGGTGACTTCAAATCACATATACAAGATAGATCACTAAGTGTCTTCCAAAACCCCTGAAGGTTGCAGGTCAGATTTGACCCTCCTGAAGTTTCAACATTGACAGCATCAAATTTGCATTTTTGAATCCCCCAATCCTTTATTCATGGCCAAATGTTTATACATGAAGCAAAAGTAAGACAGTTTATTGAACACTTGTTTAATTCTTTGCCACACTGTGTTCAATAAGAGCTCTCTTTGTGGATTATTAACCTCATTCAGTGAAGTTTACTTAGAGGGTTTATATATTCAAATTTTGATTTTTAACCAAGTTCATCACATAATTGTATATTTCATCCCCATATAAAGAATTCATTGAAACATATGAAAATATTTCTAAAAGAATGACCCCCATTTAAATTTTTATAAAAGGATTCAACAAATTTCATTTCAAAATTATTTTTATGCATAAGATTAAATTTCCTAGCTGAACTTTTTAATGTCCCATGTCATATTAAATACCTCTAGTCTTCACTGGAGGTCTCAAACAGTTTGGAAAATGTTCCAAGTTTAAATTTTGAATTATTGATTTGTTAAAAGTGGTCCATAGATTTAAAAGTTAATAAATCAATAAATTTATAATTGGAACGAATTATCATATATGTGTTCTGTTAGGTAAAGTATTGGATTTCTTGTTTATGTGTTTTGTCAGCAGTTAAAAGGATACAGTTTATTTTGTCATCTGCTCAAATTTAATAGTGAAACATACTAAGAATCTCTGTGTTTGAAATTGGACTTTGAATTATTTTCTGATGTGAGGGAATATGAACAAAAAAAAATATTTCATTGACTGATAGCAATACAGTTTATTTTGTCGTCTGCTCAAATTTAATAGTGAAACATACTGAGAATCTCTGTGTTTGAAATTGGACTTTGAATTATTTTCTGATGTGAGGGAATATGAACGAAAAAAAAAAAATTTCATTGGCTGATAGTGATACAGTTTATATTGCCATCTGCTCAAATTTAATAGTGAAACATACTGAGAATCTCGGGAATTTTGAAGTTGGAATTTGAAATATATTCTGATATGATGAGGGAATATGAATGAAAAAAATTAGTCTTTCATTGGCTGATGGCGATACAGTTTGTTTTGCCGTCTGCTCAAATTTAAAAGTTAAACATACTGTATATCTCTGGAATTTGGAAATTGGAATTTGAAATATATTCTGATATGATACGAGAATATGAATGAAAAAAATAAATATTTCATTGGCTCATGGCTATACAGTCTGCTCAAATTTAATAGTGAAACTACTGTGTATCTCTGAAATTTATAAGTTGGAATTTAAAGTGTACTCTGATATAGTGTGGAAATATGAACAAAAAAAATAATAATTTCATTGGCTGGTGGCGATACAGTTTGTTTTGCCATGTCAAGTTAAATGAATGAGTCTTATTGTTTGAAAATAGAATTTGTAATTGATATTCAACTGGTACCCACAGATACTATAGGAAAAAAAAACAAATATTAATGAATTATGGAAAGAAATTGATTTTTCACATGTAGGAAAGGATATTTTGCAGTGCAAAATTTAAATGAGAGTTAATGACTCAGCTTTTACTGTTGTAAATTAATGTGGCTTTGGATTAGATAGGAAAGTACAAAATTCCAGAAAAAATAAAATTCAGCATTTGAATGCATTGATTGGAATGTTCGATAATTTCCAAAGATGAAGGTGGTTTTTTTAACTTTATTTTTGAAAACTAACTAGATTTGTCAAGGCTGGAAAAAATGTTTGATGACAGAAACATCTACCGAATCCATATGGAAATATCCTCAAAAACTATATCGGAAAAAATATATACATTTACCTTTCTTCAGATTTAATATCTTTTGATTAATATTGATTTCCGTCTGAGCTAATTGATAGGCAGAATTCAAGGATATAGGCTCCGTGCAAGTGTAAAAGATATTGTTGTTTCAAATCGATAAATGAATTAGTCTTTTATTGTCAGCTGTGCTAGGTGTTTGAATTTCGAAAAAGATAACGAGCGAACAGGTTTTATTTAAGCGATTTTAAACTTTCAATACACCGCTAAAAATATTTTAAACATGGATTAATATTTTTGTTTTCATAGAGGGAGAACTTAAGTCTTTGTGTCCATTTTAAATTTTTATAAAAGGAATATTTTAACATAGGTAAACAAAAATAAAATTTGATTTCATGAGGTATGGAATTTTACGTTAAGTTTGTTTCAACTTTGGTAATGATGATTATGGTAGGATATTTTACAGGTAGTTCATTTGAAAATTATGTGACAGCCTGAAATTTAACAGTGTTTAGTCATGAAAAAGACATAAGAACTCATCTGGACTAGATTTTTTTTCGTATGCAATTAACCTTTGAGCTATTTAAATCTTACATAATGAACCACGAAGTGTGAAAAAAGAAATGTGATACTCACTGATAGTACTGTTAAATTGTATTGATTTAATGCCAGAAAATAATGTGGAAATAAGATACGAAATGATATGGACTTTATTTTATTTAAACGGAGTAGATCGCTTCACAGTTCATCATGGTGTTAAAGAATTCAAAATTTGATTGATTGGTGCAAATAAAAAAAAATTAACGAAAAACTCGATAAAAACATTGAATAATAATCGAATGTGTTGGATTTAATATCTACGTATCTTTGTAAGTTTAAGGGATGTCAAAGTTCATGCCATTTGAGCCTCAATTTAGTAAAAGTATTCTAAAAGGGTTCGTCACAATAAAGAGTTCAGGTGTTTTAAAAGCAGGTGACTTAATCTTGAATCATGTGGTCATTTGAATATTTTAAAGTATTTAATCCATCAAAGGACTATAGTTTTAAGGAAATGTAAAATTATACATGTACTTTCAATATGGAGGATAAAGGTGCAATAAAATTACGTGAGGATTATGACGATGTGTGCTTTCGGAGCTCTTGTGTGTTTGAGATTGGAAAAGTTAATGGTTGTAGCATATCGTCATTAAATGTAGTGAATATCCCATCGAAAAGCAAAGATTTATCTGCCAATGATAAAAATCAGGATAATTTTTCTGATGTTTATATGACTGAAAATCAGCAGTTAAACCTTTATAAACCTGGGAATGAAATTGAAAATTTAAATAAAAATGAATATGATTCAAAGGATTTGTCTCCAAATGGTAAATCAAGTTCAGATGTTCATTTAGTTGAAAATCAGACATTGATTAAAAGGGATTCAGTTAAAAATCAGCTGCATTTTGATAATTCAGATTCTTGCAGTTTGCAATCTGAATCTTTTCTGAGTGAGAGACAGTCAGAATTCATATTTGTAAGCAAATGCACTTTGGAAAAACAGCCAGTTGAAAATCAAACTGTTATAAATCATATACAAGTAAAAGACTGCAATGATTTCAGTAAAAAGGATTCACATTACATGCCAGAGTTATGGACTTCTTCTTTCAAAGAAAGTCAGAAGGAAGAAACCTCTTCAAATGAAAAAAAAGACTTTAATGAAAATTTCCAGCTAAGCAAAGAATTACCAGATGACACATTTGAAAAATTAACTTTAACTGGACCAGAATGTGAAAGTGAAATTCTTCCAGTGGTACCAGAAGTCACATTTGAATCTTTAAATTTGGAACCAGTGCAGTCACTGTTACCAGAGAAGGAAAGAGATGAAAATTTAAATCTTGATTGTGAATCTATGAATGTTTCCAATGGCCAGTTGACAAATGACCAAAACAGAAGTAAAATTTTGGGAAATAAAACAGAGGCGGTCAGATTTTTTCAACTCAAAAGTAGTTATCAAATCAAGAAAGGACTGGTTTCTTCAGATACCAGTACCAGTTCTGTGATAAATAAGAAATACAAAAAGTTTGAACATTTAGAGGAGGATTTTGTGGACCTCTGTACGTGTCCTCATCAGGATAAATATGCTTTCTCAGTAAAAGTAGGTTTATTTTCTTCACATTGAAAAAAAATTTAATTTTTCATGATTTATTAATTTTATTTGGTGTGACGATTTCCATGAGTTAAAATATAAAAATAGGAGATGTGGCATGATTGTCCATGAGACAGCAACCCACCAACTGACAGTAAGAATTTAAACTTCTACAGATCCCATTATTGCCTTCAACAATGAACCAGAGTCCATACCATAACAGAAGATGTAAAAGGCCCTGAAATACAAATTGTGAAACTATGCATAAAACATGACAATTGACTTAATCTGAAGCAAAAATGGTGAACATATAACAATAAATGACTAATAAAACAACAACCACCACTGGGCTACAGGTTGCTGGCTTGGACATTGTTAATTCAGATTTCAGCAGAAAAAAATAATGTGCGACATTGATACTTGGTACATGATTGGTCCCTCGACAGTCAGATGTATGAAAGCTTAAGGGTTTTATAGTTTAAATACTATTAAAGTAGTAGTATTCACGAAATTTTGCTTAGTCCCAAAGGTGGAAATGAGGTTGTAATTGTTTGCAATATTGAAGCCCA
>JAULBM010202511.1:0-17368 GCA_032357055.1 Geukensia granosissima
TATATAAAAAAAATCACTAAGCACAGAAATACTTTATACATTGGATCTCGGCAGATAAAAATCATTTGGTAATAAATAGTTTTATTACGAAGCAAGTCACGAAGTAATTGGCAGCTTTTGGATTTAAACCGATTCCAGTAGTAGTGGTAGCGAATCGGAAGATGACTGAAACATTAAAAACATAAACTTTTCCGTATATTAATATTTGTGTTAGCATAAATTCCTTAGAACATCGTGCCATTGTTGTTTTTCTATTTTGCATTTACATTCCGGGAGGTTGTATCGTTCTAAAAATAACAAAAGAATGCTATTATGACTTTATTTTCGCGGAAACTTGATACAATTTTGAATTTAAGTTTAGTATATGTACCGGAAAATAGATAAAAAAGATTTATTAATCTCAAAAAGATTCTTTCACTTTTCTGCAAATTTTGTCAGCGGAACCTTTTCAATTGCAACGTCATGGAAGCCTTTCAGGGAATGTCCTTTTTCACAAAAATGTTTTGCAACCCGGTTTTCAAATTTACCTGTCCTCATCTTAGAAAAAAAAGCAACATTATTTGATAAAACGTAAACCCCGGCATGTACAAAGTTATGTTTGCACTACATGTTTACATGTACATTGTTTACAGTGAATCATACCTGTATGTTTTCAAATTTTGTGTTCTTGTATATAAATATACAAAATTACCAATGTTGAATAAATTTGGAACATTAAGGTCTGCTATATGTACATTTCAAGGAGTAATCTCTTATCAGTAGCATTTAAAAAGCAACATAGGAAGTCAAAGATCCAAACATAGCTAAAGGAACATCCAAACAAATCGAAATGGCAAGTCAAATCCGACGACAGGCACGTCAAAGTGCAATAGTTTTCAAAGCCTGCTTTAGAATTTTAACAAATGCAGCAAACTGTAAAATATTGTTTGATAAATTGCAATTTTAGTTTAAGATTCAGTAAAAGTTGAACTTTTATGGGTTGAAAATAGTTCAATTTATATAGTGGTTTATTTTGATTTAATAGGCAACATTGAACGTACCTGTACTATTTGTTCAGAAACACTTATTAGGTGCAGTAATTAGGATCTCCTTTATATTTAAAGTAATGAATTAAACCGAATTCAAAAGGAAAGAAATCGTCTAGTCGGAAAGCATACATGACCATGAAAGACAAACACAGTACACAAAGCATTACACCGAACATTAATGCTGGAATAACACGAACTCATCAAAATCTAGGGTCGGTTCTAGTGCACTGGAAGGGTAAGCAACTCAAATTCTTTGGTAACAACTTTGCCTGGCAATTGTATCTCTCATGTCGCCAACTAAAAATTAAGATGGGCGATAAAACGTAGGTCAATATCCCACTGTGACATCTTCTTACTTGGTCAAAGTGACAAACGTTTTAATTTCTCAATGTTCAATTGAAACAAATCAAATTAAATGAACGCATTACATTTTATTGGACTCAGAAAAATCCTCTGCAGGCAGAACCTATCAAAAATTAAGTTCACACAGCAGCTTTTATATTGGTTATAACCCTATATGATGTTAGCTGCACTAGTATATATCCTTTCAAAAGAAATGTTACACTGTACAGACACATCACAGTTTTTAATTTGTTGGTAATTCTCAATAGAGCAAATCGAAATAAGTGTGATTTCATCATTAGGGAAAGTTTTCTCGGACCTTTACATATTAGCTCGAGGATTCTTATCTAGCTTCTTGCTAATTACCGGTCTTTGATCTGAAGCACGATTTGTTTTAAATATTTGGTTTTTTTAATGATTGCAACCATCTTACGTGAGAGGTCTTAGGATCATTCGTTTAATTACATGTAGTTCCTGGTTCAAGGATTAAAATTCCTCCCATTTAAGATCATTCAGCTCAAAATTAACGATATCTTTTATAGACTTGAAATTGTGCTCGTTTTTTACAACATTAACTTAATGATTGCTACAACAATCGTCATTCTTACATAATTATTCAGGTTGTGCACAATTGACTGGACACAATGAACTGGTCTGTAAAAAATTAATGGTGGATTTATCTTTCAGACTGATATATTACCATCTCAAATCTTTATAAAGAAGTCAGATAAACCAATGAGGATTATTACACTATACACCAAAGCAAATGACCAATACAAATTATCTGCGTTCATAACAGAAAATGAAATCTCCAACGGAAAGTTACCAAAGACCGAATGATGATTGAATGCACACAAATGTAAAATAGGAGATTGGCATGATTGTCCATTAGACAGCAACCCACCAAATGACAGGCGACTATAAACTTCTACAGATCCCCTTACGACCTTCAATTATTAATCTGAGCCCATACAATAACTAAATATGTAAAAGGCCCCAAAATTCAAAATGCGAAACTATTCATAAAACAAAACAATCGACCTAATATATTGACAAAATGGTAAACAAATAGCAACATATGACTTATTAAACTATTAAACTATGAGAACCGCTGAAATACAGGTTTCCGGCTTGGGGACATTAAATATGTGACAGGGTTTAACCAGTTTGGGGGGCGCTCAACCTCCTTAACCTGGGACAGTGGTGTCACAAAATAACAATGAAACACACGATAATAATAAGTTGAAATGGATTTAGATCGAAACTGAAAACATACAACAAATACAACTAAAAAAATACATAATACAACAATAGTATCGACCTCGGAAGAGTACTTGCAGTTGTTGTCTGCTAGGTCAAAAACCAAAATTAACGGATGAGAAAAGCAAGTTTTTTTTCAATAACAATACGTCGAATTGAGTATAGTGTTTAAATATCATTAAAAGTCAAAGAAAATATGGGATTGTGCAAATGCCAATATTAAAATATATATAAAGGAAGTGGAAAATGTTTTTAAAAAAATAAACTGTTTAGTTCCGTATTAAGCTAATAACAAGAAAATCAATATTAGTAATAATAAAACCATATTTGAAGATTTAAAAATAATGATGTGACGATATCCTGGAACCTTCTCGACCGGAGGTTTCTTCAGTGGGGACGGGTCGGCGGGCACATCAGCGCCCTGATTGGCCTCGATCTTGTTGCATTTGCTATCACCACCGATTCATCCACACTCACTTGTTTTGTTGTTGTGACAGTGTATCCTGATATCTGATTCTGAATACCGACAGTGAGAGCTGGAACCAAAACTGCGACCAGACAGACCCTCTCCAATATTATAATAGTGGGAAACGGATTGATGTCATTAGAAAATGCTGTACTTGTTATGGTGGTGTTGCTTATGCTGTGGCAAATTTTTGCTGGACCTTTGATACTGCTGATTTAACTCCCTGTCCTCTTGATGAACTTCACTTCAAACTATTGCTCGGTTTTTCAAACGATGTCTTATATTTTCTGGCACCTGGTATATGCAGTACCTGCACAAAGCACATAGGTTTCAATGCAAATACGTGATCTGCCTCTTTAGACCATTGGCGTTGGTCTAAAATCCGCTGGTCTGTGACGATTGTGGAGATGCCATTCTCCATGCACGTAATAGACCCTTTGTGTTGAATTCGAAAAAAGAAGGCTAAAGCTTCTAAAGGAGGCTAAATTTTTGTCCCTATCCATCACTTTAATTTTCCAGTGGCATTCTAAAGCTGTTGGCCTGATGTGTCCTACCCCACCCCACTTTTGATAATTGTTGCACTTGTTCTCGCCCTGACTATGCAAACATTATTCGTCGCTGAACGTTAAGAAACATATTTAGCCAAACGTTCCTTACTAATGCTCAAAATTGATGTGATGATCATCTTGATAATTTTCATCCGATATGACGATTTGCATACGTAAATTACAAAATGCAAAAGCTTCGAATTCTTACACTGTCATCTTTAGTAATTGCTCTTAGACGTCTTTAGTACTGTAGGGTACGGTAACCGTGACATCTTTTAAATTTCCTGAGCATCAGGCAACGATTGACTTTACCGCGTGTCTCACTTTTCATTTGTGCTATGCACAGTAACGACTGTTAACTTCGCGAAAATCTCGGAGCAAGAGCTGCGACTTAATGTGTGAAACTTCTGCATGTCTCTAAGGATTGTTTGTACCGAACCCAATAAACAAGTAGTAAGTTTAATTGCTTTTTTCATTTCGTCCAATCTGTTTATTTCCGCCAACATTTTAAAATACTAGTACACCTGGTAGTATTGCCTATTAGCTGTGCCATCGAATGTTGCTACATTCTTACTCATACGCAAAGGTTGATGGGTAATCCTATTTCATACCTGATCACCTCTGCCAAGTATTGTACGCCATTGATTTCCTGTATAGAAAGCCACCATAGTTTTGATATCGAAATTATTGCGTCATGAGCAGATTTGGTCGCCATTACAGGAAACATCAGCTATGGCTAATTTCATTCACTAAAGCTGGAAGTAAGAGGACTTTGTAGCGAAATACTGAATTGTTTCGTAAGGTAGCACCGTTATCTACACTTGCTTTATTTTTGTTGATGAACCCTGAAAAAATATTGTAACAATCTGTCTATTCTCGAATCCTAGTACTGTTTTAACAGGCTTCCGTGCATGGCCAGAGCACGTCTTGTCGGACTTACAAGCAGGGCTTCTGAAATAGTCTGCGTCAACTAATGATGCTCGGTTACTCTAAAAATCGTTAAGTTCCAGCTGACAAATTTTATTTTAATCAGTGCAAAAACTTAAACAAAAGAACGAGGAAGAGGTGGCACTTACTTGTCTTACGAATGGCATCTCGGATTTTTACTATTAAAACGCCAAGTTGTATTACAACAAAAGGCATTATATCACTATGGCAAACAAGTATTTTTTCAAGTTATTCCTAATACTTTTGGTTGATAAGGAAGGAATTAAAAGGTTGGATTGGTTTAAGGTAGTAGCTTTGATTTGAACAAAAAAAAATTATATTACACTAACATTGAACAAAATATGTACAAGAATCGGGAATTGGTCTGAATTATTTCTACAATTTAGTAATAAAATGATTACTTATTTCAGAAAGGGAAATTTTAAACTTAAAATTTAATATAACCACAAAGAGAAAAAGTACAGAATGATAATAATAAGAATGCACTAGATTAAAAGTATAATGTCTAAAAATTCTGAAAACTGACAGAATTGAGTTCAATTGAGTAGAAGTTAATAGTTTTTTACTAATAAATTTAACTCTTAGGCAAGACCTACATAATTCAAAATAAGAAATAATTAGTATAAAATTCTTTTCCTTTTGACGACAAGATCTTTATTGTACTAAATCAGGTTTTATATGTCTGGGATGGTTCGTGTTCATTAGATTTTAAATTGTAACCAATATAATAAAGAAACCCAACGGTTAATGCAAAGGTCAAAATGAAACTATCAAAGAATATCTGTAATATTAACTCCAATGTATACTTCGAGTATTAAAATTTTATTTTATATTTTATGTCAAAATTTAATTTGAATATTATACACGCCAAAAAGATTAAATAAAGCTTATACATGTATTAATAAAATAATGATGTGAATTTTTACTGACCTAACAATATGAGATGACGACTGAATAAATAATTTCATTACAGCTAAAAGCCATCAATGTTCATAAAAATTTCAATGTAATTTTTGTTAGGTCTTAAATTAAATGCATTTTCCCCATTTTTTTGACAAAACTATGTCACAGTTTCATGCAGGGTTATTGATTTTAATCTTATTGAGATTTTAACAAATGTTATTCATTTTCATTATGTTTTATATGACAAGTAGATAAATCAACCGACGAATCAAGCGATATGATGTTCACAGTACACTTTTCGTATTATTTTATTTTTATATGGAACTATAGTTGTTTCGAGATCAGTTCTGTTTCTATTATATAATAAGTTTCATTGTAATAAAGCAATAAATCATACACCGAAGGACATCTTAACCGCAGCCATGGTCAGTTTTTCTAGTTATGCCATTTCATTATTCTCTAAATTACAGTTTGTAATGATTTTATTAAATCTGCTGGGTTTTTTTTCCACGTCCACGGTATTTGAGATCGATTGTAGACAATGTGTGGATAGATGAATAGCTGCAACAATTCCCTTTAAAATCTGATGTTAGTCATTTATCAGAATGGCAAATCGTCGGAGACCACATGACATGGAGCGTAATTTTGAAGTATTGCATTTAGTGCTATTGCTATATTGCTCCCAGTTCGAGAAGCAATTTAACAATGAATGCACTCTTTACCACTTCTGAAACCAACTATCCTATGTTTATGAACATCCTTAAAAGACATGGTCACTCTAGCAGTTCATATCGTTGGATCGTAAAAGGTTAAACAACGTGTAACGTGCAAATCATTTGCATGTAACGTCAGAATGGTGTGTGTCTGCCTTAAGGATCGTTTGGGGTGGATTGCGAGTAATGTGTATCGTGTGTTCCGAAACCTGTTATTTGTATCTAATATCGGTAAACTTATTTATATTTTCATGTCAACAGAAATAATGCTGCTATTCATTGAACATTTACAATGCTAACCCAAAAAACATGAGTTCTAATAGTTCATTAAGATAATTTTTGGTTTGGAACTTTTGTGGGGAAAAATTCATGCAACCTAAGTATTTATTTTATTTTTCATTCAAAGTTTATATTTTGAACCCGAGAGATCAATGTTCAATGCACAAACCGGAATATTTTTGTTTCGGAACAAATTCTATAATGCTGACCTCAAAACCTGAATAACTAGTGCTCAATCCA
Source organism: Geukensia granosissima (assembly GCA_032357055.1). Taxonomy (NCBI): domain Eukaryota; kingdom Metazoa; phylum Mollusca; class Bivalvia; order Mytilida; family Mytilidae; genus Geukensia; species Geukensia granosissima. Next base: position 6,728 of record JAULBM010202511.1, read on the forward strand.
TATTATTTTTAGTTTGGGACAGGAGCTTTATTCCAAATTTTGCAAATATTTGATACACAATCATGTGCACAAGAATGTAACTAATTTTCAGCAAAATCTATACTTTTGACTTTTAGAAATTAATACCTTATGACCGATCGGATCATCTTTGATTGGTTACAAGACATTTTTTTTTTAACATTTTGTTAGGTTGTGGAATTAATCCATGCAACTGAAGAATTCAATATGTTACTTTTCAGTATTAATTCTGACAAATATGTTAAGTGCAATCCAGATTGTTTTGGTTTTCGACAAAACGTTTTCCCAAAATTTGCAAATCCGTGCAAACATTTTTTTTCAATTCAAAAAATTTCTCACTCTGAAGTAAAGAGATGAATACATGGACGTAATGCACAATGAAGATGATATTTGGTTCACTACAAGATCAGTGTTAATTTTTGGTAAAACTTTAAACAACTTTTAGTATCTATCCATGCAACTAAATAATTAAGGCTATTTTTCATTTATTCTGAACTTAACAGATAAAATTACTTTATAATTCAGATTTTTTTGGGGGGAGGGGGTTGCGACATTTCTTCAAAGTTGTGGAATCTATTACCACGGCTTTAGAACTTATATTATATTTCATTCAAAACATAATTATCAGCTTAAAAAAATTTCATGGTTCGCAACAACATATTTTTGTGGTATAAATTTTTTAGGCTAATGAATTTATGCTTTTTTGCATATCTTATAATTTTGAACCCAAAACATGAATAGAGAGTGCTTAATCGAATAGTTTCAAGACAAGGTATTTATGTTTTCTTAAAAGCATTAAAATTTAAATAATATGATCTTCTATTTTGTCATGTCTGGATTGAAATTGAAATAATATTTACATAATATTGAAAGTTTGAATAACAAGATCGATTGATTGATTGTTGTTTAACGTCCAGTGGCAAATATTTCATGCATATTCAGGACGAAAACAAGTCTAACAATAAATCAATATGTAGACTGTGTAAGGGACCGGTAAGGGAGCGACTTTTAGACTGCCACTGTAAAAATTGCCGGTGGTTAGGGGCGGAAAATTTAGCTTTGTAACTGGCCGCCTACTGACCACTAAAAATGAGCTGTTACAATGGGTCTTTAACGGGCTTCAGACGTGGCATTTCCTATACACGGGGCGTCTTAAACGTCTCCCTCTCGACGGATTGTGAATTTATAATCCCCCACAATCAGGGACGCCCCTTTTAGAGGACTAGTGCCTCCAGGACGGAGATACCTGGTGCCTGTTCTTTCCCCAGCACAACCTTCGAGAGGGGAGTTCGAGTATTTATACATCCCGCCCAAACAAACGGACTCCCTTTAGCAGGGGTTCTTCCTGTAGGCACCCTTTTCTATACCCCGGCCGCCTTCGGGGGTGTTTGTAATATGAAGGAATTCAAATGGGGCAGACAGAAATCGTTAAGTTGAAAACAGACAAGACCATGGCCAACAAAATTAAACGAAAGACAAACATGGAACACACAACACTACTCTGAAAATAAAAGCTGGAGTAACGCGGACCCTACAAAAACCAGAAGATGATATAAATGCAGTATTATGTTATAAAAGAAAACAAAAGCAGTTTATTTGTTCTAATCGTACGATTAAAGTTATTAGGGACAGTTTTAAATTCCTTTGTAGTATTGAAGAAAGGACAAATACGGAGTAAAAGTCAGGAAAGACGGGCACATATTATTTTATCAAGCAGCTAACAAAAGCTGAAAATCCTGAGGTCTCCATGTATTGATATAGTCAATGTGTATGAGAAAATATTGAAAATTTTTATCGAAAAATTTTCGAAAACACGAACTATATGCGCACCATATTAAGTCCTTCTAGGTGCAATATTTGCAGAGACAAAATATGATTTGTGAACTCATTAGATATCCATTTAACTATATTTGTGCTGTTTGTCCAAATGCCCAAATGCTTAATACATGAGCAGGCATTAAAACATCATACTAATGTCGTTGCCCGGCGAAACTTCACAGAATCATGGTCGGCAAACATTTTCCAAAATAACATCCGTCATTCATGTTTTCTTAGGAAAAATGTTCTCTTAGGAAAAACCTCTAGCAGCGAAATAAAACTGTTATTCTTGATTTTCAAACATTTTCTTCAGTCCACACAACCAAAATAATTGTAAATTAACCCTACTTACATCGTATCAGGGAAGCAAGTTCTACCCAGAGCATGGAAAATTTTCGACACATATAGGCTTGTACTATGGTTTTTAGAATTTGCTATTTTTAGGGGCAATTTTTTTGGGTAGTATCTCGTAATGATGATTTTAATAGGAAATTTTTCGAAAATTTAAATTTGTAAACCCTTTGATTTCAGGGTTTTTTATTCAAATTTCTATTTATTATTTTGGGTGTGTGTTTAAAAAATGTTGGTATTTTAGGGGGTAAATTTTATTTTCTTGAGAATGTTATGTTATGTATTTGGGTCTAAGCCATGATAAAATTAGTCTGCTGGTGGATGATAAAACATAATTACAATATTTAACTTATTCCTATTATTCATTGATTTGATAGTCCCCTCTACTTCACTTGATAAGTTGTGCCTAATACTATTTCTTTATTACTCAACACCAAATATTTGTGCCTGTGTATATCAATATAGCCGATAAGTAAAAGCTTATTTGATTTATTTATTAACTGTTAACATTTGGATACAACTTACAAATGTCCTTACTTAATTAAATGCATGAAAAATATAATATCAGGGTTTTTAATACAGATTAATGCTATACATGTATGTATATTTTATCACAATTATATAATTTTAAGTCAGTGTTGGGAAAATTAACAACTTTTAAATGGGCTGAGAATTAGGTAAGACAACTTTACAGTCATTGAATACTTTCATGCAGATTTTAAAATGTTGATTTTTTTTCTACGGTTTTTTATACTGCAACAATACTTGAATCAAAAAATTAATCAATATTTTACATACATGTTAACCAATGTTAGATCTGTTTTTTAAAGAACCATATCAGTTAGGCGAGCAACCGGGGCCACATTTTCAAGAATTTAATGCACCCATATAACATATAATCATATTATATATCTTAGGAAAGGTCATGAAATGCTCTTTCCGATTCCACTGGTCGTAAGACTGATAAGTGGTCGCGTTTTTGAAAAATGTAGGTCAAAGGTCAAAGGTCAATATGACACATTTTCATAAATGGCTCCTTCCTTTCAAAATTCGTTTATTGTAAAGAAAATCAAAGGAAAACATTATAAATTCTGTATTATTGATTTTGAGAAATTGCGTTTTTGTTTGTTGATGAATCAAATATAAATATTCAGTGACGTAATTTGACGTAAAAAGAGCAAAATCCGGAAAATCCTTCTAAAATGTAAAAATATCAAAAAAGAATCAAACCACTCTGATAACCTTGATATTTCACACTACTTAAATCAACTAAATTAAATATTTAATAACACAGATGATTTTAGTGTCTTCAGGCGAAACAGTTAACGTCAATACCAACGTATAGGACACTAGAGAGTCATTTATAGTAAGGCGCAATTGCGAGAAAAAAACAAAGTACGACAGAAGTGTAGTCTCTTGTTCGGGTCAAGGTCAGAGACCGTCTGGTAGCTGTTTTTTTGGTTTTTTATGTTCAACACAAATTTTTGATTTTTTACATACAATTTCATTAGAATCTTTTTCTCGTTCTCCTCGACTTCCTGCTTTGTCAATTTAAAAATCTCTGTGCCTTGACAAGGACAAAGTTCAGAGCAACCCAAATATTGTTCAATGCTGATACACGCTTTGCTTCATAAATTTCGGCCTTTGAAAGAACAAACTAACTCTTGATGAAAGTCGGAAGACATTAATTTTTATATATCTTTCCAAAAATCATACAGGCTCTGGGCTAAATTTACCTTTGAGCAATCTAAATTAATATGGGGAACCAAGTGGAGTTTTGGGGAGATGGGATGACATTTATACTTGCGCATCTCATCTAAAGGAACCTCGTAAGCATTGTAAACATTGTCGTAGGCGGAATCATCCAAAACGCCAAAGCATAAATTTTGCTAAAGTCAAATGTTATTATCAGACAAGGAAAAAGACAGTGATGCTTCTGCTAAGCTTGGAAACTCATCCATAGGAATCAACATTTCGGTAACCTTATTCCGCAAGTGTAAGGCCTTTGAAGAAGGAGAACTTTGTCTTCGTCAACACCTGGTTTTTCATTACTGAGATTTGATGCCTGTGTAGTTTTTCATCTCAGATAAACAGAGCCTTGTCCGTATTCACGATAGTTTGTGGTTCCTACTAAATTTTAATTTAATTCGTCATCAGATAGGCGACTAGCTGATTCAAAGATTTGTTTTTTACCTTTTATTTATCAGAAACTTTGTGTAGCGTGCGAACTTGCTTATAAGCATTATTTCTTCAGAAGATACAGGTTTTCCAATCAAATGGTGTGATTCTAAATTTAAAAGGTTTTCCTGGAAAAATTGACAATAAATTCTGCTTACTAGTACAAAATCGATTGCTGGTTTTGTGGTACTTCGCATTATAAATAAGGTATTCTGGATTGATTGGAATTCACTAACAAACTTCATGTAAACTGATAGTTTAGGTTGAAATGCCTCTTGCAGTAGAAATTGTTTAACTTTCTGCTCTTGCCGTAGAAATTGTTTAACTTTCTGCTGTATTAATTTGACAAATAATGTAACGTTGCCATATATTGGAAAACGACCCTTTTTGGCTGATGGGTTGCGCATCAAACATTACTATGAATTCAGTACAGGTGCTTAACCGATTTGTGTTTGAAAATTATGCACACTGTATCTCGAAATGTTATCAGTTAAAATGAAAAAAGTCGAGTCAAAATAAGAATCAAAAACGGTAAAATTATTTCTCTGTCAACATTTTTTCCAGAAAATTTTATTAACTTAGGCAAACAAACTCACACAAACCTGTTTTTATGGAAATAAATTAGGCGTCGATCGGTCAGACTCAATGTAGAACGTATCGGATAAAATTGATTTTCCGGGATTTAATAGTTCGTGATCTTGCATTTAAAAAGTAGCAAAAAACTGACACTCCTAAAATAATATGAAATTATATTTATCGCAAACGCATAGGAATATAACAGTTTATGTTTCTTCAAACAGGAATTAAACAAATTGTGTGGTAAATTTTAATAAAAGAAAAACATTGTAACTGTTTTAACAGTTTTTATGTCATGTTAAATAACTGTTTTATAAAAGTACAGAAAATGTGAAATATATGACAAAAACCCTTTTTAATATTTTAATTGGTTCACGATGAACATTTCGGACATGAATAAAATGATGAAACTCATTCCATTTTAAATTACAGCCACTCTTAAGTTAGGCCAGTTATTTGCAAGAAAATAAGGGTGACTTCATTTGACGTGGTATTCCAGCAAACGTGACCACGCGTATACCAAGCGAATATAATAAGCAATCACATCCAGAGGGAAAGACATCTACTATGTGCAATTCAGTAATAAAGTCTTCAAATAATTCATAAAATCAAACCTTATTCTGTTACTAAAACCTGTTTAATATTCGATTCAATCATGTTTGCAAAGATTTCTTTGAGAATGATTGCAAATATTCCGTATTTCACAAACTGAGTTTTTTTAAGAGACAAATTCAAAAATAACGCTTTTGTCCTTTTTATAAAAAAAATGTTTGGGCAATTTTTGTAAGACTATGCTTTATAAACGAATGTACAATTATACTTCTCTTTGATTATCAGTATTTAATCAGCAAAGAAAATTTTATTGAATATAACATTGCTTTCTTGCAGGCCTCATCAATATGATTGAACCAAAAGCTTTTCGTGTTTTTATTTCATATCAAGATTAATAGGTAGACATTGTTCAACTTCAATTTTATGTATGCCATGACAAAAAGCATTATCCGATGCCCACAATTACATAATGTTTGCGTGCCATATTGAATTATAGCTAAGTAGTTTTAACATTTAATCATTTAATACACGATGTAAAGGTCAAACTAAACACTATTCTGTAATATTAGATTTTTGATTAAGTACATGATCAAACTTAATGACCAGTCGCCTATAAGACTTTGATCTTCGTATAGCTTGTCATTCCTTGGTGAAAAGAAATTAATGAAATATTTTCTAAAACAGACACATTCGTCATAATTTCAATCGCAACGCGATAGATACAACATCAAGACCATCCATACAAATTCTGAAGTCACCTTTAAAATTAATGGTTGGAACATATTTCCAAAGACGATAATAATTCGATTAATATAGGCGTCACCTTAATGAAATCTTCTAAATATAAATACTTCAATCTGTAGAACATATGTAGCTTGTATTATGGGCAACTTAACCAAGACAAATTATGGGTGGAGTATTAAATGTTAACCAAATACATCCCAGCTAACTAGAAATTAAGGAGATAACAGCCTCAACAGAATCTGCTTTATAACTAGATTTATTTCTCAAAATTGACCAAGACGGAAAACTTGTTTCTAAGATTTACGACAAACGGGGTGACTTCAACTTTCCGATTGTAAACTTCCCATATTTATGTGACAATAGTCCTGCTTCCCCTGCCTACGTGGTTTATGTTTCGCAGTTGATTCGATACTCTGGGACCTGTTTTTTTTTTTAAGACAACATTGCTATTGTCGCATAAATTACTACAACAAGGATACATTCAATCAAGATTGAAATCGTTACTCCTAGAACTCTATGATCTTCATGATTTGGTTGCTCCATGTGGTATCACTGTATCTTAACTGGTATTGTACCTGTTACCGGTACAATAATAACTTGAATTCTTCTCGGATTGGCATTAACTTGGATTCCAGGACTGGTGTTTTGCACAAAACAAGGGATGCTTATCCTTCTGGAAACATGGTCCCACTCCTTGTAAATATTAGAGTTCGTGCGATTCCTTCCAGATTTGACACGAATTAACACTCCCGATTTTGACATCTAGGTTTGACATTTATTCAGACATTAAGGACTCAACGACAGGAGTTGCACACAGGACTGGGGACGCTTACCTTTCCGGAGCACCTGATCCCACTTTGTAAAGGAGTTCGTGGATTCCTAGCTTTTTTTCTTTTGTTTTCGTTCAATTGTTTTAGTTTGTTTCAAATTTGTCTTGTCTCTTTGAACTATGCACATTTGATATTTTACATTTCTCACACTTTCTTAGTTTGGTATTGGTCAGAGGTTAATCCATGATATGTACTTATAGCAAACCTTAATTTTCCATATTTATTCAACTTTGGAAATTTTGAATTTTATGGGTATTCTACACTGATTTTGTAAAAGTGGTAAATCTGAACCAATCCAATAATAATATTTTAGCTCCTTTGATGCCTTTTTTATAATGTTCCTTAATAAATTTGAATTTATAACCATACGAACAATATTAAAATGTCGAACGTATCTATAACATAGGAGTAAAAGCAAAATTATAAACAAATAATATAATATAAATAATATAAAATAAAGTTTTTTTAATTTATTTTTCTACATCATAATAAAAAAGAAAAAATACTGCATCATTATAACACAAAACAATCATCAACGGAATTGCAAGCATACAGCTATTGTGTCAAATACTCACCCAGTCTAGGGTGATACAGTTAAAGCTTTGTTATATGACCATTTGGTTATTGCAACAATTATATTAACTTACCAAAATGCGAAACTTGTGTTACAGTGTAAAATTTGATAGTTATAGTTTTATTATTGTTTGTAATCTGTACTAATTTACACGTCTAATTTTAATGTTTGCCTTCTCTGTAATAGTAAGAGTCAATTCGTCAAGGTCAAGCATTACACAGCTGGTAGTATGTCCATTCTGATTAATGTTTGTTTACAATTTCTTTGTATTAAAAGTTCTCGGTGACCAAAGAATGCAATTAACAAGGTAGAATGTAGGTTAATTACATTTGGAAAATAGTTGGAAAATTCTTGGAAAATTCTTGGTGCTGATAGGTATATAAGGGCCCTGAATTATTAGTTTTGGCAGATGAGATTTAGTTCATGTAGATTGCAGATTTGGTTCATGTAGTTTGGAGGAGATAGATTTATTTTTGTAGGATTTTAGATGGAGATTCAGTTCATGTAGTGAAGTATGGAGGATTTTTAGTTTTTGGAATTAGATATGGATAGATGTTAGAAAAGAGTATGTAGAAGATAATTTCATTTTGGATTGAAGAGGAGACATTATGCATTTTGACGTTTTTTTTTTTTTTGTTGTGTTCCGTAAATAGTTGGTTGGAATTCCTGCATTGAAATTTCTGTTGAAGCGGTGTTAGAGAGATGTTCTGAAAACAGTGAGTTCTGTGTTAAATTCTGCTCAGTAAATTCTGTTGCGTGGTCCTGCCTTAACCGGAGGAGATTTATGTTGCGTGACCTCTGCCTTAACCGGAGGAGATTTATGTTGCGTTCATTCTGTTGTGAGATCCTGCCTTAACCGGAGGAGACTTATGTTGTGTGGTCCTGCCTTAACCAGAGGAGATTTATGTTGCGCTCATTTAATTCTGTTGCGTGGTCCTGCCTTAACCAGAGGATATTGTGAGGAGCTCTATAGTTAGTGTTATTTTCATGATTTTTATTTTCATGAATTTCTTTGAAATAGAATTTCATATCCAATTTTGGCAGTATCAAATTGCATATCTTCATTACTGAACATTAAAATAAATTTTGCTTCATCAGACAAATTAACATAATTTCCATTAATACAAACTGCATGATTAAAAGTAATCAGGGTAAGTTCCCCCTAACTTGTTGTCAAAAAGGTGGAAACGTAATATTTTATATGGAAACTGGTAATTTGTTTCTCAGTAACCTTTGACCGTGTCTGTTTTTTTATTTGTTTTGCATCAGGTCAACACAAAACACACAAACACAAAATGAGAACAGCTTTGATTGCTTACACATTGCACTTATACAGCTTGCACTACCTGGATATATCTGGAGTCGTTATTTTTACATCAATGATCAACGATATTGCTTTATTGTTTTGGGGATGTTGAGAAAATTCTTGTCAATACTACACTTGCATACAGATTATTTTCTGTGTTTGTTTTTGACATCAAAAGATTTAAAACCGACCCGCAAGCGGACGTTAAACAAAGAAAAACACAACTTTGGCCTGCAATACAAACCTAGTTTAATTTTAGACAATGGAAACTTTTGGAGCATGTATTTATATAAGTAAATCTCTAATTTATAAAGATTTGAAAGTAAATCCGGTCTATTCTTGCTGTCAACATAATTTTTCTAGCGATAATACTTTTTTAGGGCATATGAATTATGAAAAGATGTGGATTTACTAGGAGTAAGGGTACAATGTTAAACAACATATTAGCATAGGTTTCTTAGCTTATATGATGCACAATATATTTTGATTGCGGACTTCCTGTGTTTGTGGTTTTAATGCTACTTATAAGAGCTTACTCCTTAAAATGTTCATAAGCGTATTCAAATACACAATATCAATACAACAATCCTTGTCTTTCTTTTTTTTTTCGTACCCGAATAACAAAAAAACGTTTACAGTAAATCAAATCATGTTCATAATTCATTAATACTTTATAAAGTTTTTCAGTATTAGGCCAAATATACTTAATAACTAGACTTTCATCCAACCCTTGAAATAAAAGTGGGGCGCGTGGGAGGATTTTAATTTTTAATTTTTTTAATTTTTATCTCACAGATATTTTCACCAAACAACCGTTTAAAACAATTTAATGTATATAATTTGTGCTTACCTTTACAAAGATATGCAAGTTAAGACGATTAAACCTGGACCAGCCCAGAATTGGACACAGACTTCTTATAATTGTGACTAGTAACAAACATTTAAAAAATTTCCCTGCCCCCAAATTTTTTTGTCAAATGTTTAAGTGGCGGGTGGGGATGAAAATCTAGCAATTATTTTTAATAAGCCTAATAGTAAAATAATAGTAAAATAGCAAAAACAAAAAAGTGTTTTCTGTAAAATTGGGTCTGGGTAAGGTTTCTTGTTTTTTATTAACATACATTTGATGTTCAAAGAAATAAAAACAAGACATGTTTTGAAAGCCAATATATTCCTCTTTCAGAAAGTACTCTGTTTGTATGATTTTATGTATTTTTGCATAACATGTATCAAATGTCCATTAAACGTAACAAGAAATTCATAAAATTGGACTAATCTTCCTATTTTTTGCCCCTAGCGTGTCTGATAAAGGTAAATCTAGGAATAAAACAAGGTAGATCCACATAATAAAAAATATGAAACAACATCACACTAGGAAATTCTACATAATAACTCGGATGGTTGGAATGTCTAAATATGGATAAATGTAAAAATACAAACGTCGAAATTTTGAAGTTCAGATGATAACGGACACATTTAGATACACTAAGGTAATATGAATATTTATTTTGTTTTTGTTAACTTGATATTTGTGATAATTCTGCATTTTTTCTATTTATTTTAAGGATGGTCATATATGTTCTTCAGAGGCATTTTACACAAACTATCCAGAAAGGCTAAAATTGTATGTGAAATCAAATGCTACCTTAGGTCATGAATTGATTCATCAATTGGCCAAAATCACCGATTACAAA
>JAULBM010202621.1:0-17368 GCA_032357055.1 Geukensia granosissima
ATATAAAAATGGTTGACATAAACATACCAAAGATTGTCAAAAGTTATGTCCCTTTACATAGGTCTACTCCCTTAACTCCCAGTTTGTTGTTTCTAATTTTTCATATAATTAATCAATGAAAACGGGAAGTCATGGTATCTTTTACATTGCATGATTAGACATTTTTTCAAAGATTCTGAAAAAAAAACTTAAGCGATTTGTCGATTTAGAGTCAATAAAGAGAGACGATATGTCTGACGTCAGCCCTTTAAGTTATTATAGTGTTATACTTTTGAAATTTGAAAGCCAGAAAAGGGAATACATGTTAGAAAGAAATGATCCACATCTTACAGAACTTTATGATAATATATGATAAAATTCAGTTACAAATTTGACTGCAAGAAAGGAGCTTTTTTCGAGTATCCTTTATCAAACACGATTGGGGCCAATAGATCAGTAAGTAAAACTTGATGAATTCCTAGTTGCATACATGGACCAAATAAAATATACAGTTCGAGACGTTATGAAAGCTGATGTGCCAAATATAAAGATACAGAAAGCTTTACTTACAAACCTCAACCTCCACACAAGGAAACAAGCTCGCAAGCTCGTCAATGTTTCCTTGCCATTACTGCGGAGTCCTATTGTGACGTCATTTTTGTGGGAAATGTGTGAACTATTTTTGGTCCCGAAATGACGTAATTTAACGACTGTAACATCAAAAAGCTAAGTTATGTTGTCGATCAAAATACGAAGATATATCAATTTTTATTTTTGTGTGCTTAAAATTGAAAAATAATATGATTAATATTCTTCCGCGTGCGCATTGATAATCACAAGATTCTTGTCATTGTGAAAGGGCTGAATGCAGGGTAATTATCCACAGAGTCTGAAAGCGGAGCGGATATGACCCTGAAGCGGAGGATGGTATGGACGTAGAATACAACTTTAAAAGAACACAATAAAGGGACAATGCCAGAAAGTTAGGTTGCAATATATCTGTAAGTGTTACAGAGAAAAAAATTCAAATGGTCCCATTTTATATCAAGTTTGGTAAGGAAGGAAGCAAGGAAGATATACACAGGACCACAAATGGTCTCTTCCATCAGAGTTTGGTCCAAATGGGCATGATGGGATACAACAATGCATGGAAGTTATCTATTATAACAGAAAATATTACCTGTAGAATTTGTGTACCATTTTTGAAATTAGTAAATGCTCTCATGACTTCACCATTGATCATTTCCAAAGCTCTCTTCCAGTCATTGTTAAACCCTCTGACAATTTGTTGTACTCTCCCTAAAACAGAATATCAATTTGTTAAATTACAATTCATAATATCCTTCTGACCTTTTTTTCAGCAAATACCTTTATGAAAATTTTTTTCACCAACTAGTTGACCACACAGGTGCAGGACGCATAATAAAAAATATACTGAATATACTACCGTACATACACTAACAAGGTAGTGAACTCCAAATATGGCTGAACATGACAGGGTGGTTTTGTTTCGAATCATGCGTTAAAATGCAAAGGAATACAAATACATAATTTACTTCGCTCAAAAGCTGAATAATTTTTCTTCAAATTAAGCCCCTATTGTGGTATTTCTTTTCACAAATAAACAAGTTGCGTCCTACGGTAGCAAAATAAAATGACCAAAGATTTTGGTCTGACAAAATAGTGGCACCTCCCGTTCCCCATGATGTGGCTGTGGCCTTTACCACGGCATGCTTTTACCAATAAATGTTATCGGCCTTTTACCAACAAATAAATTATTCAATATTTTCATACCTGTCTAAAAAACTTTGTACTTAACCGTGTAATTTGAAGAAATTCTCGTCTTTATCAAGTTTCTTCTTTTGTTTACAGTGAATTCACCGCGAGAGAAATCGTAACTTGATAAGATGAGAATTCCTTCAAATACCACGGTATAGGACAATTTTTTTAGGTAGGTATGAATATATTGAATAATTTAGTTGTCTAAAATGGCAATAACGTTTTTGGTAAAAATATGCCGCGATTAAGGCCACAGCCATAGGAAAAGGAGGTGCCACTATTTTGTCAGACCAAAATTTTTGGTCATTTTATTTTGCTACCGTAGGACGTAACTTTTTTATTAGTGAAAAGAAATACCTCGATAGGGGCTTAATTTGAAGAAAAAGTATTCAGCTTTTGAGCGAAGCAAATTATGTATTTGTATTCCTTTGCATTTTAACGCATGATTCGAAACAAAACCACCCTGTCGTGTTCAGCCATATTTGGAGTTCACTACCTTGTTAGTGTATGTAGTATATTCAGTATATTTTTAATTACGTGTCCTGCACCTGTGGTTGACCAATGTGAAAATTGTAAAATATCTCAAACTGTCTTTTTGAAATTTTAAGATATCTATTGAAATATAATATTACTCTGAATGGAGGCAATTTCTGTCTAGGGCATGACAAAATATTTACAAAATTATTAAAAAATAATAAAAAGTGAGCTCTACACCTTTTTAAACAAAAAACAGAAACATTTCTGAAAATAGAATCACATGGTTATATTAAATCACATTTTAAGAGACCATTCTACCATATTCTTGCAGAGGTTAATAGGTTGGCTAACATAACAGATTATAGAATAAATGTTATAGATACATGTTCATGTAGTTAAAAACATTCCCACTTAATGGCTAATAACTTCTATTTTGGGTTTTTTTAATGATTGATTTTTATTATTTAAAAGTTAAGTCCACCACAAACACAGATTTTTGTCCAAAAAAGCAATGAGAATATTATATTTAAAATTTCACATGCTGATGAAAAATTAGGTGCCTTCATTTTTGTGCAGTTTCAACTGCAAAACTACTGTGTGATTTTTTACATGCAACAAGAAACATCAATAACATTCAAAAATTTAGTTTTCAAAACTGTACATTCAGCAATGATTGTATGCACACATTATTGTGAATCACAGTCAATAATAAGGCAAAATTAATCAATGTAACTTCTTCATATTGTGTATAAGAGCTGTTTCAGAAATGAATGTAAAGGGGAATTGAAAAACGCTTTTCATTTTACCCAACAATGCATAAAATTTCAATAGATTATGTAAGCCAGCTTGGTGTTGTTACACTATAAGGTTTTTGTTGTGTAGATTGTTTTGGAAAATCTACACACGAGGAACAATTCTTAAACATGTATCTACTGATTTCCCAGAAAATTTGACATTACAAGGCAAAAAGACCTGACAGTACAATAGTAACACCAAACAGGCGTCATCAGTGGATGTAATCAATTGATTATTAATTTTAATTGCTTGGCAATTTTTTTCGAAATACCCACCACCCATCAAATTTTAATACATGTGCCTTTTGACAATCCCATCCTCCTACATATAATTCTGAAACTGCCCTTAACAAATAAGAAGAAATTTTTAAATGCCAGTTCCAACTATTGCCAAACCAAAATTTCTCTACATTTAAATACTTATTACTGTGAATGCGATTAGGTATATTTTTGCAATAAATAGCTTTACATTATTTTCTAAGTTTAGTTAATATTTGTATGTGAGAAACCTGTCATACTTTCATCACATTTTACAGATTCAGGTCCTCCTCTCTCCATTTGTACTTCACAATCTTTGACAAACATAATCATCCCTCCAAAGTAGGGAGATAAAATTTCTTCTATAAATTCTCCTGTTCTTGCAGTCAATAATTCTTTAAAACTTTCTGATTCTTTAGAATCTTCACTTGTTCTTTCCTGAAAGTACAAAAAGATCAGTCAGAAAAGATACAAGAAATGAAAATTATTTAATTATGAAATACATCTCCTATTTTTATAAGACATGAAAATTTGTGGCAGACATGTCAAATCAACAATGCAAATAAATGACGAAAGTTTTCCATTTAAAATACTGTCAGTGATAGAGATTAAATTATGTGGAAATCCATTTTCATGGATTTTCAGAAAACTTGTTGTTCTGAAAGTCTTCCCAAAACTTTTACATTTGTATTTGCACACTCACTCTGAAGGGAAAAAATTTTGCTGGACTAAAGAACTGTGGGTCTAAATAATTGTAAAATGACATTTTGAACTTCATACTTCTCAAAATCTAAGCGGATGTTTCAAAACAGACAGCCAATCAGATTGTCTTTTTGTCGAATATTTAAATTATTATTTGATTTATAATGTAGGGTGAAATTTGGTTTTTGTGTATTTACCAATATCAGACATCCAAAATATGAGAATTTTTGACATTTCACACAATTCACAAATGCTGCTGTCAGTACTGAACATTTAGGTAATTCAAAGTAATATGATTGGCAGACATTCAGTCAGACATGCAAAAGAACTTGCAGGTCTGCAGGAAAATTTAACAGTCAGGTCCAATGGTCTAGAACATTTCAGGAATGCTGATTTGAGGATTCTAAAATGCATATGTTTGAAAATTCTAGCTTTTACTGATTACTTTAATGTGTTGTTTGACTGTGGCCCTGAATATTGATAAACAACCAAATATAGCAGATCAAAACAGAGTGTGGTGGTACTATAAGCAGTCTGGATAATCCTTATTCTAATAATATTATAACTTGCATTGCAAGGGATAAGGTTTGTCAGTTACCAACCAAAGGTTCACTAGGTGTACCCCGCATCCTTTACCAGTAAAAACTGACTGCTGCGATATGACTGAAAAATTGTTGAAAATGGCATTTAACTCCAATAAAACAAACAAAATCTAATAATATTAACCATCTTAAACTAAGCCATTAAAAGTTTACAAATATTTCACTGGTATCATGGACAAGAAATTGATAAAATCCTCACCCCTGCCCACTGTTTTCAACAAAGATGGATGAGAATCGTCAAATTAATTTGATTTTTGGATTTATACACTGTACTGGTTTTTTTATACATTTAACTAACCATCAAAACACCCAACAACATGTCATAATTGTTGATAAGACAAATCAGCTGTTCCTTTCGGTGTGGAAATTCTGCTGCTATTTTTAGAATGAAATTTTCCACTTCAGACTGTAGTTGACCTAGAAGTTGGTCGACTCTGTCATCAGGATAAGACTGGTTGACACCAACTATGGCTGCTGAGAACTCGGCATATCTTCTTGTGATCTGTAATGAAATTACAAATACTTCATTTTAGGTGAAATTTGTAAGAAAATAAAAAGCATAAAGATCAATATTAAATGTAAAAGAATACCTCTCACATCTAAACATAATATTTATGAAACTTGCTGATTCAGATGATACTGGTGATAGAAATATTTTTTCACAGGAATCCCATTTTTTAAAATTTTAATTCACTATTATTTAATTAGTGTATGAGTGTTTTTTCAGTTCTTGAATTTAACTGCTTAAGTTTTTTTAAAGTCAATGAAACCAGCATGTTCACTTAAAATTAAATTTACTTGATTTGAAAATAAGAACATATGGTGGATATCTTAAGAAAGAACTGCCAACATTTTTAAGACCAACTGAATTCACCCTGGATTTTTTATATATATTCTATTCTGTCCATATATATGTTCTATTATTTATTTAATTTTCTGTCCAGTTTCCTTTTTGTGTTGTCCTTGAATTTGCCATGTCTATCAATTTTTCCTCTTTTAACTGACTACTGGGATTTCTTTTAATTTCTCCTTACCTGTCCTTTTTAGATTTTTGCCCATACAAATTCAACTGAAAAATTTTTTAAAACTTTTTTACAGATAATTTTTCCTAATGATTTGGTCAGATTTTTGTTTGTTTGAACAGGGTTTAACGTCACTTTCAACTATATTTCAGTCATATCGCGGAGGTCAGGTTTATCGGTGGAGGAATCCAGCAAAACATGTATCATGTGTCTGACCCAAGTCAGGAAACAAGGTCATAAGTTGGACTTAGTCTTTCACATTTAAAAAAAATTATATGGGTAACATTGAGGGAATATTTCCTTAATCACAACCATACAGGCTTTATTTGTTTGGGGAGATCTAGGCCTTATCAAAATGATTGGAATTTAACCTTACTGAAGGCCTTTGTTGACCCCATACTTCCCCTTTTGTATATTTAAATGAAACAATTTTACATACATAATGAGGTCTGACATCAATATGTCCAAGCTTGGAGGGGTCAATAGATCTAATGCTTTGAGTGTTTAGTTCTACAATATGCTGAAATCGTGGCCACATAACTTCGACTAGAGTTTCCCAATATCTGTAAACAAACAAGAAACCTTATTAGTAACAGAAAATGCCTTCAGTGCAATATAATGGTGTCTGGTCAAAAATGATGTTCTAAATAATACAATAGCATAGATGTTTAGTCATTTCATATTTTTATTTTAACTGTTTTTAAATGATAAAGTATTACAAAATATGTAAAGAAAGCTTTACCTTAAACAAGTAGTTAGCTTTACTTTAACATAAAGAGATCGTGTCCATGTAAAAATGATGCCCTTGCTTCAACAAACAAGAATTAGACATAGACAGACCTGAGAAGGGGAGACATGGTAGAAATCACAATGATAATGCATCAGGCCAAATATCAAATCAATCTAAAATACACAAGCTGAGAAATCTTTATAAAATTTTACAGCACGGAAATTTGATATGTCACGGCATACAAGAAGTAGACATATATTGGACCTGAAAGAGGAGACACATTTAAACCAACCCTGATAATGCTTCAGACCAAATATCAAATTAATCCAACATACATAAGCTAAACAGTCTTTAATGAAAATTGACTGACAGATTTACAGACAGACGAAGAGAGCAAAACCTAATGCCCTTATCTAAAGGCTGGGGACATAAAAAGTGTTACTACATACTTAAGTTTGTTTAAATTGCAGGATGAGGAAATAAAGGTAAATTTTCCAAACAAAACCATTTCCCTTACCCACTATAGCTGAAGCGGATATAACAATTTAGTTGTGAAAACTTGCTATCTAAGAAAAAATAGAATCTTTCTAGACATAATTTTACTATAGTACAAAAAAAAAACATAAAAAGGTGACCAGAATTCAATGATAATATGTAATAAATTACAATGAACTGGAGAAATGTGATCCAAAAATGCAAAATCCTATTAAAAACAGAGAAAAACAATATTTCATTTTAGCTGTTGATTATCATAGTTTAAAAGTTAAGTTAGTGAAATCCTTACATTTTGAGCTTTGGCAAGAAATTCAAGTATTAAATTAATTTTTTGCAGTGGTTTAATTTTCACTTTTTTTAGTGGATTGATGAGTCCCTAAAATAAATCACACTAAATTTTAAGCTGATGGACCAGAGTATTCTGAGTACATTCTTTTTTATATGGAGAATTTCTTTTAATTTTCTAACAGTAAAATGACTGATGAGTAAATTTAACAAGTGATTATTCATTTCAATTTTCTTCATTCAACCTCAACCATGATATCCATTAAAATATTGATCATTATGATTTGACAAGTATAGCAGGCTTTTAACAAATAAACAGTTGCTCATATTTGTCATGACCCCAATTAACCCTACAGATCAAACAATTGTTTATTTATTTCAACAATACAGACCAACAAGGTGTCATGAGTGTGTCATATATATCAGGGTATGATATCTTACCTTAAATTATTGAACTTTAACAGTAAAAAATACTCATACACTGGACATCATTCATTAAAATTATTTGTCACCAATTTCCAGAGCACTAAAATGAAACCCCCAAAAATATGTTCCATTTGCTTGGCCTTCAAAATCACAAAAATTTTAACCCAAGAAAATAATGCCCTATAAGGTATCAAGCCTGTAGACATATGTTAATCAAAGGCAATCAATGTAAACTTTGTTTCTCTGAATTCTTGTTTTAATTAATTTTTATCATTTCAGAATGTTAAAAATATTAGATAAACTGCATGTGCAATTTCGATTCACATTTTCCTATACAGGAAAAAAATGACATCTGACAACTGAAAACTGCAAAAACATAGAGAATAAATTTTCCTTGTTTATGATAGGTGTTCATCTGTCTATAACAGGTATTCAGCTGTTTTTTGGCAGTAACTAAACTGTCTATGGCAGGACCTCACCTGAAAGAGGCAGGTACTCATCTGTCTATGGCAGGAAATCACCTGTAAATGGTAACTTCTCACCTGTCAATGGCATGACCTCACCTGTCCTTGGCAGGAACTTACCTGTCTATGGCAAGTACTCACCTATGGCAGGAGATAACCTGTATATGGCAAGTATTCACCTGTCTATGGCAGGAACTCATCTGTCTTTGGCAAGTACTTACCTGTCTATAGCAGGTACTCCTCGTTTATTCATCATAGATTTATATCTATACACGATATGTATACAGAGAAATATAGCTATGGAATCATAACAATCAGCTGTGTGTTCCTCCATTTTTGTCTAAAAAAAATAAAAAAAGTACTGTCACTCTTGCAGGAATGTATTGATTGGTAAATAACCAATTTAATGTCTTTTTATCAAGTTTATCAAGGCGAGATGTAAGTGTTTTACATGTATGAATGTAGTAATTGTTTTTGTTTCACAGATTCCAACAGGATGCCAAAAGCTGAATATACTCACTAGAAAAAAAAGCCTTTTAGCCTAAGCAGAGACATTTAAGATACATGTAGTATATTTGTCTACTGTTCCTTTTTTATGGCCGTTGTCTTATCTATTTTTGATTTATGTTGTCTTTTTTGGCAGTGGTCTGTTCTGAATTTGACTCATGTTGTGTTTTTTTACTCATGTTTTTTGTCCCTTGTCTGGTCTGATTTTTACTTATGATGTCGTCTTTTGTAGCTGCGGTCTTTATATTTTTACATATGTTGTTACATTTTGGTTGTCGTCTCGCCTGGAACTTTGGTTTATATATGCTAACTTGAAATTTGTGAAATTTCAGTTTATAATATTGGATTTTAAAATAAAACATTTTTGTGATGGAAACTTTTGTCAAGTTCATTTAAATTTTGTTAATGGATATTTCCCCTGTAGCCATTACATATTGACACCAATATAAATCTGGTGTTGACTCCTGTTATTGCCCATGTTTGATCATTTTTATGGTACTGGTGTATATTGCCTCTAAAAAATTGCATCTTTAAGATATCTCCTACTGACCAAAAACAAAGACAAAGTTTTAGACATGATGGCATTGAAGAGATCTACAGCTGGTGAGCCTGTTACCATGAAGAAATCAACCAAGAACAGGTATTCTCTACAGCAATTATCCATCAGGGCAAAATGTAAACTACGGAACAAACTCTCAAAATTGTGCTGAAAAAAAAACAAAAATGTGGACTACAAGTTTAATTTCAATGTAACATTTTTGTTTTAGGACACCAACCCGACAAGTGTGTAAAGTCCAAAATTTACAGTATCAGCGTGGTGGAAACAAGGCTTTCAATTTTCTAGCAACAATAGCAAGCTTGAGTTAACTTAGCCAGCCTTCAATAAACACTCATCAGCTATTTGACAGCCTTTGAACCCTATCTAGTACATTTAAACAAACATCAACTCATTTTGAACTCTTGCCAGCCATAATTGAAAGCTTGTAAAATTTTATCAACTTGATTTTAATTATTATTATAAAATTAACTGCCAGAACTTCTTGTTTACAAAATCATAATAAAAATATTATTATTTTTTTTAATTGCAGCTTTGCTTATGAATTTATTTACAAATAGTTATTTAAATATATATATGTACATACTTTTGTTAACCCCTGTTATTCATTTTCATACTTCATATCTGAACTTTGAAGTGCTGATTAAAACTTGATTGAGTAGATCACATGGCCACTGTTGACTGTGGTTGAAAAGCAGACTTTTGAAAAATAATCTCAGAATTTTCTTGCTTAGTTACTTTTTTAATACAAAAAAATGGGTCTTTTTTTCATCCATTTTTTAAAACAATTTTAAAATCAACATGCTTTTAAATATAGTATTTAGCAAACCTTTGTTTCCTGCTTCTGTGAAGCATGTGGTACAATAATGGGTGCTTCTAAATCTGTTGTCAATACATTGCCACGGCTACCCAGTGTAAACACAGTTGACCTATTTTTCAGTGACGGTTTAGAACTAAAGAAACTTGACGAGAGTTAAGGAATTTTTCTGAATATATATGAAAGATATGGAACCTCAAGATGCAAGATATATATACATTAAGTGTGTTATGTTATGTATGCAATGTCAACTTTGGGTATCAGTTTCAAAGTCAAGAGACAAGAAGCAGATGTGTTCAGGATTTTTCAATATGAAATATATTATTTTTATGCATAAACACTTTATCATTAAGAATGAGATATCACTTTAAAAAACTCTGTCCCTTACCCCAGACAGATTTAAGGGTACTCCTCACAATGTTTTTAATTGGATCCAAAATTGCAATAAATATCACATTGAAATAAGAAAAACAGTTGATATGGACAAAATAATAAGTGGCATATTGGCATGAGAATGGACCTTTTACTGCTGTTGTTTTTTTTGGTAAAGGAAATTCAAACTAAAAAAGATAGGTTCAAAGACCAAAAAACCTTTAATTTTAGTTCAAAATATTTTAAATGATAACATAATTCCATAAGGATATCTTTCTTTGCACTGTCTTCTGCTCCCATCAGATCGTCTTTATCTGCTGATTCTTCAAACTGAAAAAAAAAAAATACATTTGTTTGTTCGATCAGGGTTTAATGGCACTTTTATCAATATTTAAGTCATATAGAGGTAGTCAGTTTTACTGGTGGAGGAAGCCAGAGTGCAGGGAACTTGGGCAGGTTACTGACAAACCTAATTGTGTGCAATGCGAGACAAATGCATGTGTGTTACAAATTCAGACGCAAACTCACACTGTATAGGTGATAGGCTAGTGAACTGTACAGGTCAATTTAAATTAACTACTTAGACCACTTTAATCTTTTGCCAAATTCAGGCCTTATCCAGTGTTCCAGGATGCATATTTCTTGTTACCAAGGGCAAGTGAACTTTGGGTCAGTGCAAGTGGAAATTTCAAATATGCTGTAATAACTTGTTTATTTAGGATAGTGTTCATTGATTTTGGGAAAGTTTATTTTATTTGGAACTTTCCTGTCTAAAAAATCCTAGAACACTGTTATCTTACCTTCTCCTTTTATTCTGGTAAAAAAAGCTCGACCTGTAATTTTATCAAACTATTCACATATCATAATGATTAGGACTTGGTAGATTATACTCAGAGTAAATCAAACTTTAATTTATATTTCATTATATGACTTGGGTTACATTTGATGTACATGTAAAAATTAATTTTTACTTGTGTAAACTATTTTACCTGTAATTTCATTAGTCGACTCAGGTATCCTTTGAAGTAGGACATGTAAATTTTACTCATGGTATCAACATATTCATCTCTTATCTCTCTTGCAACATGTCTTTCATGTGACATTAAAAATTCATTGAAAAATCTGAAATAAAATTATATGGATCAGAAACATGGACGTATATATCAAATAAAAAAGTACCGGTTTTATTTATTTTATTTAAATTTACTTAAAATTGATAAAAAACAAAATAAATGGTGACAGAGGGTTACTATTGTAGACTACATTTGAATATCCTGTTTTCTCTAATTGGTATGCTAACAATGTAATATTCTATATCTAATACCGGTACTTAAGATTGTACAATTATCACCATGATTGATTGAATTATGCTTTACCTCCAGTGGCAAATATTTCATGCATATTCAGGAAGACAGCATATTAATGAGTGATGATGAATGAACCCTTGCTTTGAACTAGACAAAAACCCTCAGCCAGATTTTTAAGGTGCTAGATCATAAAAGCAACAGACTACAGGAAGACATGCCACCTTTTCCCAAACACATTTTTATACTCTAGGCTGACAAGTCTTTGCTGTTTATCTCCTGCCTGTTTAGCAAAGAAGCATAAATTTACTGTAATGTCCGTAGTTTGACCTGGAAACGGATCAAATTCATGACTTCCACAGATGAGGCCAGCACTATAACCATTACACCACCTAGGCAATAATATTGACCACCGGCAAAGCATATAATGGATTGATTGAATTTTGCCAAACTTGCCTTGTGAGGCTATGACTGACTTGATTGAAAATAAGGATATAGTGCAATAATAGACTAGCTACTGAAAATTATGTGTAAGTTTGGTTTACTTCTGCTGATTGGTTAAGGAGGCCATATATACAATAGATAACAGTAATCTGCACATGTAGGTTCAAATCAAGACCACTTAGCAACCACATCAAACTTCATATGTAAACATGTCTGTAAGCGTTCTGTGGCAGTTGTTCTATAACATGTTAATACTATTGTCTTTTTTAAGGATGATTTCTTATTTACCTGAATTTTAACATTGCATTCTGTGGTACTTGATAATTACTCATTGGTTTTTTAAATGAGTTTATCTTCTGTAATATATATTCTCTAATCTTTGATATTGCCTGAAAGTAAAATTACTATGTAGAGTTTTTTTCACAATAAAACTGTTATTTTATTGTAAAAGTAAGACTATATTTTTATTGTAAAGATTTACAGTTCATACATCCAAAAAAATTCCCATAAGCCTTATATAGTAGAGTTTGTTTATAACATACAGGCTTATAACGAAATAAGGCTTATAAAGAATAAAATCTAAATCCTCTGGACATTTCTATGAAATTTATGTTATTTTATAGGTTTATAACGAAGTTTTTACAACGAAATCATGCATAAAACAAAGACATTTTCTGACCCAAAAACAAATCTATTACGTAAAAATGACCTGATACAACGAACTTGTAAAGAACTCGTTGTGAAAACAACACCTGTCAGACAAGCCTTCACTTGTTTTTTCTGATATAACGAAGTAGGTTTATAACGAAATAATTGTGAAAGTCCCCAGCATTTCGTTGTATCAAAACTTTACTGTATATACCATATCAGATCTGGTCAACCATGGAAAAATGAGGTTACTCAGAAAACCAAGGTTTTGTTCCCAACATGCTTTATTTTTAGAGCTGTTCCATGTGATGATAAGAAATTTAGAATGAAATGCCAGATAAAAATAATCAAAGAACCAAAAAGTTTACCTATCTACCAAGTAGTTCACAGGTGAAAATTTCATCACCACTTATCAGAGATCTTAATTGTAAGTGGTGAAACAAGAAATGATTTTGATAAAGAATCACCCAAGAACCCTTTTACAAAAGAGATGATTTTGATAAAGAACCAACCAAGAACCATTTAACAAAAGAGACGATTTTGACAAAGAACCATCCAAGAACCATTTTACAAAACAGATGATTTTGATTAAGAACCACCCAAGAACCATTTTACAAATAAGATGATTTTGATAAAGAACCACCCAAGAACCCTTTTACAAAAGAGATGATTTTGTTTGATTGGGGTTTAACGCCACTTTCAAAAATATTTCAGTCATATCAAGGCGGTCAGTTTTACTGGTGGGGGAAGCAGGAGTACCCAGAGAGAACCACCGACCTTGGGCAGGTAACTGACAAGCCTTATCACGAGGGATGTGAGTTGAACGCAACCCTTTTTTGTATGGTACAAACCCAGGCGCAAACTCACGCCGTATAGGTAATAGGATACAGTGATCTGTACAGATAAGTTTAAATCAACTACCTAGACCACTTGGCCACCCAGCCCTGAGATGGTTTTGATAAAGAACCACCCAAGAACCATTTTACAAAAGAGCTGATTTGATCAAGAATAACCCAAGAACCATTTTACAAAGAGATGATTTTGATAAAGAACCACCAAAAACCATTTTACAAAATAGATGACTTTGATAAAGAACCACCCAAGAACCATTTTACAAATGAGGTGATAGTCATGAATTGGATGGCAAGATGGGTGATAGAAACAGACACAAGATGGACACCAAGTGATGGCAATACATGTAGCTCACATGACAAAATTCGGGAAGAGTGTGCAGCCAATGTTTTAACAATTCAATCAAAAACATAATACCTTTTCTTTTTTTTCATGAAATGTAAGTTTTCAGATTAAAAAAAAAATCATCTGAAAAACTGTGATAATAAACTGTGATAATAATCAAGATTTAAACCTCATTATATTGCCACCTTTGGGACAAGGCCTAATGTTGTAATATATGAGAGTGGCAATAGAGGAATATTAACATTGAAATTATAGTCATTTTGCAAGAAGGGACCTTGCAAAAATGTGACAATTAGTGAGGGAGGTCTTTATAGAGAGGCAATATAAATACTGTACTGTATATTAATAGTATCTCTGCAACCAATCTCCAAAAGAGAGTCTCTTAGCTTCAGGTTAAACTGCCAGTAGTCAACTCTGCCATTGGTGATTACGCCATTTTGTGAGCTTCCTCTCATGGTGGTCATACCTGTTTCTGACGCAATGATTTCTTGCATCAAAACTATTTTGATGTCACAATCCAGACGTTCAGATGTCAGAACATCAATGGCAGAGATGTATATGTCTGATGAAGGAAGTACTATACTCTCTATTTCGGAGATTGCTCTGCAACTGTTATCTTTGAAGATTTTATTGCTCTAGTTTGTTCCTGAAAATCAAGGTCCCTCATATTGTCACATGGTTAAATTAGTTCTATTACTTCTCACCTTGATTTTTAATTTTTCGAGAATGTCTTTTACATCAAAACACGATCTAGCCTCTTTAAATGACTGTTCTTTAACAAAGTTAATTTTATGATGTAGTTCATGAAGCTGTTCTAAGAATTCTCTTTCAGTTACTGCTGTATCTAATATATGACTGAATAAAAAATCACATTTAACATACATGTAGAAGCAAAATATACAGTTACAAATATAAACCTGCGTTAAGATGTACACACATTTAAATAAATAAAGAAATATGAGATGTGGTTTGATTGTCTATGAGACAGCCAATGAGTCATCCAAAAAGAATGAACTAAAACATCTACAGCTTAGCTTTATCTTTTTCTTCCAATTAATGTCCCCTAGTATTGTAAATGTTTTTACTTTCAAAGCACTCCT
This sequence comes from Geukensia granosissima, assembly GCA_032357055.1. Lineage (NCBI taxonomy): Eukaryota > Metazoa > Mollusca > Bivalvia > Mytilida > Mytilidae > Geukensia > Geukensia granosissima. The sequence continues at coordinate 14,959 of JAULBM010202621.1, forward strand.
ACTTTTTAACCAAAATAACAGGGATCTGCACCCTCTATATATTATCACTGTTGAGATCAGACAGATTTTGGCATTATGCAAGGATGGCAATAGATCAAAGGAATGCTCCCTTCAAATTAGAGTACTTTTGGAAAAGGGGACTTTGGAAAAGTGTGATGAAAAAAGAGGGATTGCATTTATAAAAGGTGCTACATGTATATCGATGGCTTGCTGTATTCACTGCCTTGGTATTTGTTAATTTTTTTTTTTTAAGAATGCAGATTTGTAGCATTTATAATTGACAAAAATGTGGATTTTTTCATCATGGTCTATTAGTAAAATGTCTCCAAATTTGTAATTTATTGAAATTATTTATGCCAAAGGAGCAATTATCAGTAGAATTCTGGTAAATACTGTTCTATATTTAACTAACTCTAAAAATACTCTTGCAGATTTAATTACATACATCACTGTACAGAAAGAAGATTGAAATTATAACTTTATATCATTTTGTCATTAATAATGTTGGTCATAGCGAATGTTTTTTAACGAGTTTAAGGGGATACTGAACATCATCACTAAAATAAATTTTAATTACATTTACATTTATATTTTGCGTAGATATTTTCTTTGAACAATAAAAGGAAACCTATGAATTTAAAGAAACACATATTTCACTGAAATAAAGAAATATGAAAGATATACAGCAATTTTATCATATAGAAAATTTGATCACCGAGATGCATTAATTTTAATATCAAAATGATACAGGATTAAAACATCTAAATGATTTTTATGGAGTTATTTCCCTTAGGTGTTGGGTATACATTTAAATCCATAAATATACAAATTTCAAACATCTTAATCACAACAGTTTTAAGTAATCACACTTACTTGATCATGGTTTCAGGGATAACCATTTCATCAACAAATTGACTCAATTCTCCACGTACAGACTGAAATAAACAAAGTATGTAATAAAGTGCTGCATCTTACTCAGATACCTTATACAATAGAACTTAATATACAACTGAACTTAAGTAAGCTGAATACATGACATATTGTGAGCAAAACTCACAAAGATTCCCCTGCTCTCCCATGAATTATCTTCCCTTTGAATTTGCCAAATGAATTAAGTGCCTTTGTGCAAATCTCAAATTGTGTCACATTTTTATATAAAGTTTCATTGATATCCATTAACTGGTTTAGGAAGAGATGTACTTACAAGGTATGTGGACAGACAGACACAGGGTGATTCCTATATAACCCCATAACCCCTCCCTCCCCCAGACTATGTTTGCAGGGGTATAATTACCTAAAGGCTGTTATAACTTAACATATATAGTATGCAGGGAAGAAACTTGAAACAAGGGCAAGCATATATAGGAACATTTCGAAAATTAATTTCACTATTACAGTTACAATTTCCCCTATTGCATGTTAATGTACTATTCATAAATTATGTTACTTAGACATGTCAAAACAATGTTTATCCCAGCTCTGTTACCTGTCTGTTCTTTAACATGTCAAAACAATGTTTATCCCAGCTCTGTTACCTGTCTGTTCTTTAACTTAACATTCATGGTGACAGACTGTTCCTGTAACGTCTGTATTTCTGTACTGATGCTACTTAGATCACTCTGGAAACCATTCAACATCTGCTCCATTCTCTGTAATAGTATTTTTTATTTCGAAACGTGTTAACCTTTCATTAATGAATGACACCCACCTAATTCCCCCTTTTGCTGTCACTGCTGCACTATCAAAGAATTTTGTTCTGTCATGTCATTTTTTCAGGGAATATCAGGCACAAGAAACAATTCAAAAACATGTGTTTACTGATGAGATAAATCTGACATTACAAAATAGAAATACCCAAGTGCAGTGGCGACATCAAACTTTAGCTTTGGTGAATGTCATTCATTGGTTAAACACCATAAAAAAATCAAAAGGTAAAATGAATTACCCCTTTCTATTACATGATAAGTTCTATTTATCATACAATAACATGGCAGTGGTACATGGTTGGAGCCAGCAAATATGCTTTCTTTCTAGGCTTAAGTTAAATGCAAATTATCTGTCCGTTTTAATTTATATTGCTTTCTTTCTTTGTAGTACATGTACTTTCATGCTGGTAATAACTAAATGTATGAAAGGGAGATGATACATGGAAAACTGAAAACTGGTTTCAATTTATACCAAAAAACTTGCCACCAGAAAAAAAGCAATGTACATGTAACACATAATGATTTTGAAAAATGAATACCGTTTTTGGCTATAGATTATATCCTATCTTTTGCCCTAAAAACATTTCAAGGGGTTAGGGGTGCGTACAATGTACCTCTACACGAAGTTTGGTGATTTTTCTCTAAGTTGAATTTTAACCCTTTTTTTAGGGGGGGGGTGGTCTTTTAGAGCTTGCTTTATAACA
>JAULBM010202840.1:0-17360 GCA_032357055.1 Geukensia granosissima
TTTGCTTTTGATTTACGGTTTGCGGTCGGGACCAACTTGACTTGTTTTGTATTTCCCGCCAAAATTACTTTGTTCCCGGTACCCTTATGTAAATAAGAGTCAAGTTGCTTCCGTGTATGTTAGCGGTTATCTAAAGTCGTAGAAATACTAAAATGGTTTAATTTATCTGAAATTGAGCATTTCCACGGCAATATGAAGCTCATGAAACTTTGGGATAGATAGTATCCGGCGGTTTTGTCAATTCCACCTCGATGATTCAGGGACATCGGCACAATAAAAATATCGGTACGCCCTGCATTTTTTCTCAGTTTTTTTTCCGTTTTAAATAACATTATATAGCTTGAATTAACCAAACTTTTTATCAGTTCACATTTGTAACTCCTTATTGCTTAAAAAAATTCTTGGGTATCGATGTATTAAACAAAAAGTTATGGAACTATTTAGGCCACATAACTCACATATATCTATATGCGTTTAAAATTTTGTAGTGTTATCTATTGAAATAGATAACAACATAGAAAGATTTTGCTAAGCAAAAATGAACATTATTTTTTTTAATACATTCTTGGGGTTTTAAATCATAGTACTAATATAGCAGTCCTATCTGAGCTAGGTAGATTCCCACTTTATATTGATCGTTTCCTATATATGTTTAAATATTGGCATTGCTGAGAACTCTTCTTTAGAACATCTTTAGTGCTGCATATTTGGAATACAATGGGAAACAAGGTACTTAAACCAACTCCTGGTTTTCTCTTTTACTTTTTCTTTAAGTTAGTAAAAAGCTAAACCTTGATTATTAGTTTGTTAAAAAAAACAAAATGAATAAAAACAAATTTTTAAATCTTCTTGAAATATTGTTCCCTAAAAAAAATTCGAGGATGGAATAAAACACAACGATGATCATGAAATATTGCCCTCTTGGTTTTTCCTAAGAAATATATAACAGGAAGAAAACTATTAGACACCTTATTAGCTGACTATTTCACACAAAAAAACCAATTTGGTTCATCAGTGTGTGCCAAAATATAAAGAGTATTTTACCAGTGGAATGACGTCCAGTAAACAGCACTCAGCAACAGACTTAGTCCAATCTTCCTCCTCCTTATAGTTGTATGTAGCTATACCATCCTCCGGTCCGTCCCAGAACATTATCCCCGTCACTGCAATACCCTCACCTCCCGCGGCCTTCACAGATACCTGTAATCATATAAATTATATAGTTATATGTAGCTATACCATCCTCTGGTCCGTCCCAGAACATTATCCCGGTCACTGCAATACCCTCACCTCTAGCTGCCTTCACAGATACCTGTAATCATATTAAGGCCACCTTAAAGACGTCATCAAAAATTTTATTTATTGGGTATAATTTTTGGGGGGAAAACAGTCAACGATTATTTAGACTGTTTTGGTTCTGATGTTTGTGCTAATTAAATGTCATGGTATTTAACCAGATTTCCAACTTTGAGCACTGCTGACGAGTTGAAATCGATGAAATGTTGATATAGTGCATTAAATTGATATTGGTATTTTATTATACATTTATTCATAGAAGCTGTAATTTTCGTATTATTTATAATGGGTTTAAATTATATCTGTTAATTTTATCACTTGCTAGGAACTATTTTTTAATAAAATCAACTTGAACCCATGTCTTACCAAATAAGTTCCTCCATTTTCATAATCAGCTGATCTGTACAATGCACCAGTAAACATCTGCCTCTTATGGCTGTCCCTGGCAAGTTTGATAGATATGGTGTCATCATAAACAAGTTGATTGACATTCTCTTCACGATGAATCAGAGACCATTTTTGTCCAGTTGAATCTTTAAATCCAATTTGCTGTAGTTTTGTCCAGGCTGGGTCATTTACCATGGAAATAGGCCGTGATGGACAGGCTGGTCCAAATGGATTTGCAAGATGGAGAAGTGACCCTGTGAAAATATGATCATTGTGTAAAATAGCTTTAATTAAACATGTATTGCAATTTAATTTAAAGGCAGTAAATAAACATTTAAACTAAGCAGAATAATCTACCTATGATCCATCCTTAGGCAGAATAAATGCCATACATTTAAACGTAGCAAAAGTTTTTTCACTCAGTTAACTAGTGGTTTAAATGTCTTGTACAGTAGTAGGACATGAAGACCTATCCTCTATTTAACTGACAGAAGTGTGACATGAAGAAACTTGAACCACTGGTAAACTTAGTTTTGTGACATGAAGAGACTTTAACCAATAGTTTACTGACAGTAGTGTGACAAAGAAAAATTGAACCAAAAGTTAACTGACAGTAGTTTGAGCTGAAAAAACTTTGATAATGCCAATACAAATTTATTTCTAGTTCTTTTGATTTTTTGTGATATAAATAGGTGCGAGCAAGTGAAATTTTATATTTTTAATTCTTTTCTTGAAATGGCAAAATAAAAAACCTCAAAAATTGATGCAAAAACAACAGTTTAAATTTCGTTCCCTGTTTTTTTGTTGTAAATTTTTGGGAGCCGGCAAGCAAATTCTTATTTTAATATCTAGGAATAACAGTGACAATTAAAAAGTTAGAAAAAATGGAGGGAGTGAAGTTTTTTTTAAAATTTTGAACCCATAATATAAGAAGAGAGTGAATCCGGAGAACTATTAATTAATTTGGAGTGGCCTAATAACTGACAATAGTGTGACATGAAGAAACTTTAATGAATTATTAATTAACTGACAGTAGCGTGACAATATGACCAATAGTTAACTGACAGTAGTGTGACAAGAAGTAACTTTAAATTCCAGTTTTTACCAATATTTAACCTTACACAACTGTGACATTATGCAACTTTAAATTCTAGAAAATGACAGCACTTTAACCAATATTAAACTGACACAAGTTTGACACAATCCAACTTTCAATTCTAGTATTGACAATAGTGTGACATAGACAGAGATGTACCTTTCACTGTCGTTGAAGAACTAAACCAGACTTGATTGTTGACAAAGTTTGTTCCAGCCACCACTTGTCCAACAGTTGGCTCAGAAACATCATATAGGACAGGTGAGGTTGCTTCTGTAACAAACAGTCCTGCTTGATTGGTCACCCTGAATCTTACTGTGTATGGGACATCTTTCTACAATGTAATGATAATCTCATTCAAGTCTTTATTTGCTCTGTTTGGCATATTATCCCCACAATTATTCATGAGAGACAGCTAGATTCACAAGGTTAAAATAATAAACATCTTAATGCAGAGGTAAAAAAAGCTTAAAGTTGTATAAATGGTTCAAAGATTTATCCAAGAGAATGCCAAAATGGGCTTCATTTGTACATTACATCTCAGTATTGCCTTTTTTCTCCAATATTCTATTTGCATACAGTAATGAAATGATCTGTTGGCAAATATAAGAAAACCTTAACTTAATTTCCTGTACCTTAAGTTCTAGTTCCACAAAAGAGTATTGTGTATAATTTGTGGTAAGTTCTATCCAGTCAACTATCAGTTCTTCAGTGCTATCATTAAAACAGGAGGAATTCCTCCACAAGGAGACTTCGTATGTATCTATGTCAGATTCTGGATCTATATAGTCCTTCCACACTACTGTTATTGTTGAGTTGTCTGGTGTGTATGTAACAGGCTAAAACAGATAGGAAAATAACTTTCAAGTCAGCGGTTGGTTATCAAATATAATTCATATTGTTAACATTGACTTTATATTGCAAAACATAATCAATTCACCAATGGTCAATGAATTAAAAGGAATTTTTTTTGCCTTTTTTTTATGTATTCTTCTATCAGAGGTTAAAAAAAGTCAAAAATATTTAATTGAATGCAGGCTGAATATTGCTTAATGATCAGTGGCAAATATTTCATGCATATTCATGACAAAAGCATATTAACAAGTAACGATGAATGAACCTTGCTAAGTACTAGACCAAAACGCTGAGCCCGATTGTTAATGTGCTAGCTCATGAGAGCAACATGCAGTTTAATCCAGACACATTATTCTGACTCTGGGCTGACCAGTCTCCTAACTGCTACATGCTTCGCATGTAGTTGTAAAATCTTTTTTCAGAAATTTGTTAAATTTGGCAATGATTTAAACAATATATTGGTAAAGTTTTTATGTGGAGCTATAGATCTGTGTGATAGATCTTAAAGGGAAATAACTATTTTCTTGAGACAAGCAATCTTCAAACTCACCATATCATAGTCTGGTCCTGCTTTGAGTTTCCCTGACTGAGGAGGTGTGGTGTCCACAGTAAATCTATGATAGGTCATTCCACATTCTCCAGACTTGTCAGTTCCTACACAATTTAAAAATATATTATCACATATTAATACATTATTACAACCAAGTCTATAATAGCTATAAAAAGTACATAAAAGTGCCTTTGTTTTTATTCTACAAAGCATGAGAGTAAATTATCACACTTAGTGCAAATATTGAAAACCTTCCAGAGTAATTAAAGATTTTTTTCCATTTTAAGTTTACAGCTTTAAATGCTGAGCAGGACCTTTTAAGAACACTTCTAAAATTTTAAACCGCTGGGGTCTTCAGATTTTATAATCATACAGAGGATTTCCTCACTTACTGGTACATGTAACAAAAAACGCAAATATTTTATTCGTTCCTCAGGTCCACCTCACATCAACTCCATATCAATTGTGTTGGGTACCTGAAATTTTTATCTAGGCCGCCCTCCCATCAACCACAGATACATCTTTCCCTGATCTAACACAATGGTGAATAGTATAGAATACATACCCATTACCCATACATAATACATCTTTCCCTGATAACTCAATGGTGAATAGTATAGAATACATACCCATCACCCATACATAATACATCTGTCCCTGATCTAACTGTAATGGTGTCAGTGTAAAGAATACATACCCATTACCCATACATAATACATCTATCCCTGGTCTAACTGTTATGGTGTCAATGTGTAGAATACATACCCATCACCCATACATAATAAGTCTGTCCCTGGTCTAACTGTAATGGTGTCAGTGTATAGAATACATACCCATCACCCATACATAATACGTCTGTCCCTGGTCTAACTGTAATGGTGTCAATGTGTAGAAGGTATTTTTGTTGATATTACTGACTGGGTATACACCAAACAAATCTTGTTTCTCATCTTCAGTGGCTGATCCACCATCAATCTATAATGATATCAAATAACAATTTAACAATATGTGTTTTGATGCAGCTAAAACACAATTGTAGTGAAGGTTGATCTGGTGATCAAAACGTGCAAAACACACATACCTTTGTTGCACCAGGGGAGCCAGGAAGAAGCCTATATTCTTTCAGGGACTGCAGACTCAGACAACTGCATCGATGACTCCCTGATTTCTGGGATTTGCATTATAAGGTTTTGTATAATATTTTTAGGTATGAAGGTAGAGTTTTTAACTTTGCTTTTTTCGGGTCTAAAATAATGAAGATGGTGGTTGTGTTTTTTAAACATATGAAAAAAAGGATTTCATGGGAATTTGAGGTTCAGATAGAAAATTCTGAAAAGTTTTGAAGGGTTTGAAGACAGAAAAAAAGTTATAATGCAACTGTCTGAAGCAGCAATGCCTGAAAACCAGGACTCATCAGCTTAAGTTTTAGTTTAATTGGTCAAGTGGTTTTAATGTTTATAATCTTTATCTGAATATTGAATTAAACCATCTGTTTACTATTGCTTATCTTGTACACAAAAGCTCTCATAAATATTTCTATCATTAGACATAAATTTTTGACAATTTTTTCGCTTCAAGTTATACACATTATAAATAAGCTTTTTACTGGCTCCCCTGGTGCAAGAAAGGTACGTGTGTTAGGCTTCTAATTACATTTTACATGAAAACTTCTAATTACATTTTACATGAAAACTAGAAGCTTAGTGGGCTGTGCCTGTGTTGCTCACCCAGTACTTTGCAATTAGTATATATTAGATATATAGTTGCCATCTCATCAATCATTTGGGTAGCGGTTATAAAGAAGATGATTTTTAAACATAAGTAACAAGAAGTGCCTCTGTCAGCCATGTTAGTTGACTGATCAGGATAGTATATGTCAACTTTATAGTGGCCATCACATAAATGTACTGGCTAAGTTTCATTTCTTTTATCTCAGTGATTTCTGTGTAAAAGACGAAAGAGATACTGTAAATTCAGAAATTATTGTGATGTTTTCATTATTGCGAATAATGTGAATCAGAACTCACATTTAGCATGTTTAGAATTTTGCTAGTTGTTTTCTGTTACAGGACTAACTGAACTCCCATTATCACCAGCATCACAACTTTCGCAATGATAAATGCACATAATAATTTCTGAATTTACATTAACGAATGGATGGACAAACGGCATGTTCTAAGTGAAAACCAAAGCTCACATGACCATTTGGTCAAGTCAGCTTAAAAAGGAATCTCACTTTTAATTATTACAAATCATTTTTGATACTAAGAATACTTACATATTGTTTACAGTCTGTTCCGTGGGCCTTGGTGTTATTTGACAATGCTATATAATACATCAGTATATCTAACTTGGAGGTAAAACCTTCAAACTGTACATCAAGATGGGTATCGGTACTGACATAGTCGTTCATTATAATCACCCCAGCTGTAATCAGAACAGAATTAGCTTGTGTATAATATAATAGGAGTTTTAAATACAACATATTATTTCTCTCCCTACAAATGGTAACTTTTTTATATCTGACCAAATAAATCATTTTACATAAACCAATTGAAGTAATTTTTTGTATTTTCAGAGAAAAAGATTATTCAACACTTGAAAATTCAAGCATTTCAAAAATTATCAAATAACATTAACACTTACGTGTTACTCCTCCATCAAATCCAACATGGAAGCCGTTAGATGTAACCAAAGCTTCAGAATAGGAGGCACTGTAAGCTTTTACAGTGAAGTAATACAGTCCAGTTCCAGGGACCAGATCAAGGTCATAAAAGGTCACAGTCTTATTCTTTCCAACATTTGTAAATGGTACAATATTGTCTCTAGTTTTTGGAAATCTTCTGTCTGTTCCAACGGCTACTTCATAGAATGCAACTTGCTGGTTGTCTGGCTGTTGTTCTAGCTCTGACTGATCTACATGTATTCCTGGGTTTCCTGTTCAACATTTAAATCAGATTTACATAGCAAAACATTGCAACCAAATATTGCCCTTGGGCAAAATAAGCAATAAATAAAACCTATGGCCCCTTTTAAAATTGTAATATTTATTGTCAATTTTCTGTTATACCAAGGAAATATTTTGTAGCAACATATTCAAACAAGACATAATGTGAACTCACGAAGATGACCCCTTAATGGATTATCTGCCCTTGGAATGAGCTGAATTGAATTATTGAATTTTCTTTTTACAGTGAAACCTGTCTAAATCGAACACCATTGGGACAGAAGAATTTGTTTGGTTTACACAGGTGTTCGGATTGGACAGGTTATGTCTGCAAAGATTTTTTAAGGTTGGGACTAAATCAGATGTTTGGTTTACACAGGTTTTGGGTTTTCTCACGGTTGGGTTTAGACAGGTTTCACTGTATATGTATATCTACACTTTGTGTATTATTTTCAAGTAAACATCACTGAAATCCACTGAATTGTTTAGGAGGATATGCATTTACAAGGTATGCAGATGGATGGACAGACTGACAGAATGTATTAACAGCACAGACAGATTAATTCCGATATACCCCAATTTTTTTACAGGGGTATAATATACAATTACAGCCCACTGAATAGTTGAATATCCAATAAAAAACTCGGAAAATAACCCTTATGGGGCAGACAATTTTGGATATTCACTTATGCAGTGGGCAATAACTGTTTAAATATACCAAACAAACATTTGACATCTATTGTGTAATAATTAAATTGTTCACATGGAGATTATTAACTTAATGGTTATATTTCAAGTGTTATTCACCAGTTAATAATAGGATTATAACATGGAGCTGTATAATTGTAGAGGTTATTAACTGGAAGTCATGATTTTCATGTGTTATTCACCGGGTAATAATAGGGTTATAAATGAAGCTGTCTTATTGTAGGGCCCCGGGTTATTCACTGTTGATGGCAATCAAATGAAAAAATATCCTGATTATTTTGTGTCAGGTCACCATACTTTATCCAATTTAATGTATTCTTTAGTATATAAGGTATAAAAATTTTTGTGGGGACATATTTTTACTGCTGTCTGGTAGGAACCAATGCAATACTATACAGTTAAACTGGACTTATCTGACTCCTGAGAATTAAAAAGACTTAACAATAACACATAATTTCCAAATAATAACTTTTGTATATTTTTTAATCTGATCATTTGACATGTGGTCTCATTCTTATTTATAAGTCTCAATATGTATCATGCAAGACAAATACCACTAGAATATAAATTAAATTGAATTTCCTTTTTTTACATAGACTATCTTTCTATGATTTTTATATAGTCTTTGCCATAAACAGAAATTGGAAATTTCACTATGTGTTAAAACTTTAATATTCCATAACTGGGATTAGTTACCTTTAAAATATTTATTTTTGGTACTGGAATGTATGTTGGAAAGATACAGTTTACATCTTTCCAACATTGTAATTTGTCAAAGTCTCTCTTTGTTATCTATACATATGTTTGGCTTATTGGCCTACATAATGCCATGAACTGTACATTTTATTTACTTTATGAATGTAACTTGAAATACCTCAAGTTTGACATATCTCACTATTTTGGCTCCTAGCATGTCTGATGAAGGTAAATCCAAAAAGCCCTTTACACACAGTTGAATTTGGCTTTAAAATATTTGTTAAAACGTTTGTAAGATGTGGATTATTTCTTTTTGGCATATATTTCATATTCCTTCTTTTAATGTTATATTTATGTAACATGGGTAATCTGGTATTTTGAAACAACTGTTTCGATTACTCTGCTGATGGACCAGAGATCCCCTAGGGTATTCGGAAGCAAAGTTGTCAGACTTGTCATACATTAATTTATCACATAATGTTTCACATAAATTTGCTGAGTTTGTTGAAATTCTGAATCATTAAAAGGCTTAAAAAACGGTTCCTTTAGAAGTTGTCTCTGCCTCTTGATTTGGCATACTATTTTGATTTGTTTGGATTTGGGTACATCTTTAACTGGTTGGATCTTGGACTTACTATGCTTTGGTTCTAATGCTACTGATGAGAGTTTACACCTTGAAATGTACATATAGCATATCAACATTCACCATATATATCAACATTGGTAGTTCTCTATTTACAAATCAAACTGACTTTCTAATATTGGTCTTACCTGATATGACATCTACTTGAACAGAGGCTCCAGCGGGAAGACCAAATCCATCCCAGTTAGCTGTAACCATTGATTTAGAGGGCAAGTAGTTCAGGTCATACCCTGTGATATCCCCATCAAACACTTTGCCTGGCAGAAGAGGATCCTGTTCAATGGTGACCCCATCTGACCTGATGATGTAGGTATAGTTTAAGGCGTTGGTCACTCTCAGTAGGGAGTAGTACAACTCTCCGTTCTTCATGTGTAAAGCATCATTCATCCCTGATGTTTTAACTATAGAAAAAATCCATATTCATAACTATTATCTCTTGCAAAGAATCACTCTCTCTTAGGCTCTAATGCTGATATATATTTATGAAAATATTTATGCTGAAAATTGCAGATAATCTGCATCTGATCTACATTAGTTTCAAATATAGATACATGAATTGCTAGTGCTAACTTCTGAAACTTCAATCAATGGGGAGAGCATCACAATTCACAAATTTATTGAATATACAAAGAAAGTACTTAAACATTACATAGAACGAGGAGATAACTTCTATTGTGTTGAAATAAAATTTAAGTGTGTGCTGTATGGTCAAATATAGAAAAATTGAAAACATAGAACATTCCTTTTTATCCTTGTATATCATTTACTACCACACATATATGGTTTGTGGCTTTCACTGTTGGTTGTTGGCATGTGACAACCATGCCTTCATTCAGGTGTTCACTTTAATGGAATATCCATTTCTAAAATGTATGGGGAAACTAAATCTTGACTAACTAGAAAAATCAAAAGTTTTCTTATTTACTGTTCACTGAATTGATTGGATTCAAAGAAATGAGAGTCATCTAGAAGTTAAGTTGTGTAGATTATGCCCTTCTTCAAAATATCTCTATGCTTCATGAAAGTACTTCACAAATATAGCTATACAGAGCAGATTGAAACACTTGTAATTCTTTGTTTGTTTGATTGGGTTTAATGCCACTTTCAACAATATTTCAGTCATATCGTGTCAGTCAGTTTTACTGGTGGAGGAAGCCGGAATACCTGGAGAGAACCACCGACCTTGGGCAGGTAACTGACAAACCTTATCACGTGCGATGCGAGTTAAACGCAACCCCTTTTTGTATTATACAAACCCAGGCGCGAACTCACGCTGTATTGGTGATGAGGACATGTTTGTCATTTGAACAGATAGCCTAGGTTTTGTCGGTCCGAAAAATTTTTTGTCTGACAAAAAATTTTTCTATCACATATGCATGCCTCAAAAAAAAATTATGGAACTGGTCAATGAACACATCAGACATTTGGTCCGGAAAAAGAATCGTAGTTTGTTGGTCTGGCCAAAATTTTACCTGACAGGACTGACAGACTGACGACATTTGGGAAAGACTGGTCTCACTGACATTGTGAGATAAATGTGTATCAATGAATTAAGCTGCAAAAACAGATTAAATATCAAAATATCATTGCTTTGGTACAACAAATAAACATGAATTACCAATTTGTTTCTAATTTTTGTTCAACTGGACATTAAGGATTAAGTAAACTTGTGCCCTGAACACATTAGTTTTTTGCCATATAAGTGATCAAAATTTTAAGTGTCTCTCTCATTTTTATTACCATCAAAATATTTTTAAACAGTCTGGCAATTGCAAAAGCTTTACCTTCCATTTTTGCCACTGTGAATCCCCTGACAGATATAACCTAACACAATACTTACAGTACAATTATACTGAACACAGTCATCCCAGAATCGACTAGCAGAAAATTTCTTTCTGATGACTAGAGTACACCCCAATATCATCATGTGACCAACTCCAATCACGCCACCGGCTGTATGGTACAACGGTAAAGTGTCATACAATACATCATTTCCTGTCATGTTGGCCAATGAACTAGCACCAATTGTCATATAATAGAACCTAAAATTGAAGAATAGATGGTGCAAAATATTACGCAATAGTTACAGATATATCTACAGAAAAATTTACACATTTATGGTAGCACAACAGTATTAACTGATGATTGTCAAAGACCTGACGTGATGTATGTTATAATTGCTTTATTTTAAAAGAAAACACATCAATGAGGTAAAAACTTAACTCTAAATAAATCAGATGTCATTCATATACTGTAAATTCAGAAATTATTGCATCATTTATTATTGCCAATCATTGAGTGCAGACAAATTGTGTTTTTTATTACAGCCATTGGTTAAGGGCTCATAAAAGAATGTAACGACTTATAACAGAAATGCAAAGGTTTTATTTTCGCGTTTCTCATCTTGTCAAATTTTTGGCAATAACAAAACCATTCCAATAATTTCTGAATTTAGATACTTCTTTATGTACAAAAAAAAAGGAAATCAGATTTTACTTATTAAAGTGAATTAATTTCTTACATTTTTTCTTTTTCACATCACTACTGTACACACAAGTTTTTGATTTGATAAAACCCAAAACTTTCTAAAGATTTTGGTCAAGCAGTACAAACCATTTCATAAGTGAAGAACTCTTTGTACTCCTTTATTGAACTTTTACTGTAAGTCTCAGATGGTACAGTACACAGAGAGAGATTTGTAAGAAAGGTTGGCACTCTGAATTTCTCCAACTCCAAGGTCAGGATAAAGTTTTTTCCTTACAAAAATATGTTTGTATATTAAAAAAATCCAAAGCTTGTGAAATTTCTCTGACTTTCTCCAACTTTCTATGAAAGTTTACCAACAATCTCTGAGTTCAGGCTGAGGTGTTTTTTTTATAGATAACGCTATATACTGTGTTATGTACAGTACTGTACATGCTGCACTTAACGCCAGATATGACAAGTAAATCTACTGGGTATTGCAACTTGCAATGTAAAACATTTAGTCATAGAAAAGATAATTTTCAAAATAAACATAAGCTTGACGTAACAGAAAATTAAAAGTTAGCATCAACATTTTTCATTAGAGCTAGCATCTGATTAAAATCTGGTTAGATGTCTTAAAAAATCCCAACGTACAAAATCTGTTTTACCTTGAATGACTAATAATAGCTGCCTTTGGTAACCCTGTGGTCCCTGATGTAAAAACATAAAATAACTTCTCTGAAAATAAAAATCATATATTAAACAATCAAAACTCACAAAACATACCTCAGCTCCCCTGAATTATCTGATCTTGGAATGACCCAAAAAGAAATTCCTTCCATGTGCATATCTACACATTATGTTTAACTTAATTTTATTTCATGATTTATTTTACATTATGTACATTCACCAAATATGTGCTTCCTAATTGAGGATATATTATTCTCATTTTTCAACAGTTAAACATCCTTTATAATTATGATACATGTAGTTTCATTATACTCTTCTGGAGCACATGAGCTGACTCCTGTTTTGAAGAGGAGTTTGTGGATTCCAGACCTTTGCTCCTTTTGTTTATGTTGTTAACAAGTCTCTTAAGACTTATGACTACGTACTTTTAATCTCTGACATAGCTATTCTACAATCGACTTACATTGATTGAAAAAAATAATCCTAAATAAGTCATGTGTTAGCTTGCTCATTTTTGAGATATCCTCAATTTAAAAATTAACAGAAAACAGATTTCTGGTGGTTTTTCATTATTTGTTACAATATAGGTTCATTCTATCAGATTTCTAGACATAGAAATAATTTTTTATAAAAATTTTCCCAAATGGCAATGAGGGGAGGGTTGGGTACCCATTAAACTAGTTCAACCCAACCATATGTCTCATGTGCCTATCCAAAGTCAGGAATTGTGGTCATTTGTCTTTGTCTTCGTGTTTTGTTATATGTACATTTATATAACATTCAGCTAAGAGCAGAATTATTTTATGGAAACATGATTTTTTATTTTGGGTGATTTAGAGAATTAAGAGATTTGTTTCATGTACTCATGAAAAGAAAATTGGGGGTAAGCCAGCACAAAATTGCAAATGCTTTGTAGTTGAGTGGTTAGAATAGGCAACTAAAATTGCATAGTTCAAAAACTATTTCTGACTTGTACAGAATCTCTATTCTAACTAACAATGGAAAACATCACATGGACATTATGTTACAATAGTGATCATGGCAAAGATACCGTCTCTTTCTGCTGTCCATGATAACTTTGAAATGGATAATACCAGAGGATTTGGAAAATCTTATAACATGAGAAGAAAACATCCTGAATGAAATAGGTCGATTTACCTGTGTAACCTACTTTAACTGCAGGTGGTGGGTAGGTCGGACTACGGGGTAGTACTGCTGGTAACATTGCAGGTGACAATACTGGATTTGGAGCCATGTTGTCTGTACAATAAAATTTCACTTTATTCTCAATCTGAGTATGTACATCAGCTAAAGCTGAAATAGAAAAAAAATCATATCCTACGTACTATGTATATGGTGCATGACCTATAAATAAACAATTGAGTTGTTACTGAAAATAAATAATATATATGTATGCTGCGAATTACTTTGCCATAACTTTAAGCAATTGAAATCTATGTAAAATTCTTAGGACAAATCAGAATTTAGAATAAAAGGAAATTTTCAACAACAAAAAATTGCCAGTAAGACCATTAAACTCTGAAGGGATACACACCAAGCAATTGAAATACCTGTACAACATGTAAACAAAACATTTTAACTTTAACGTAATGACAGTTGAATTCCTCATTGAGCAGAGCATCACATTTTATGAAAAATTTCTCTTCAGACCAGAAATTTCAAATAACTACCTTGTCATAATACAGGCCATTATGTAAACAACTTTTATCAATAGTGTGTAATTGTTGCCATCAAATTAAATTTTAACGCCACTGGAACCCATTTCTATATCAGGGTACAACCCCAAAATTACATATTATTTTCCCACATAAATTGGACAGTAAATACCAAATGCCAAAAACATAAAAATTTAACAGCAGAATCTCAAATAAAAGTGACAATGTTGACGATTTCATTACCTTCTCTATCTGAATACTGACTGTTTAGCAATGTTCCTATTAAATAAGGCTTCAACCTATTCAGACACAACACGAGTTAAAGATGACTTTTTGCCTTATTTGGAAGAAAACACATTTGAATCTGTTGGGGTGGCTGCTTTTTTCATTTAAACAGACAAGTTATGTAAACAACCAACATTACTCTGTAATATATTGTAAATAATAATTGAAATAATCCATATTTTGCATTAATTCCCTTTGATCTGTACTGACCAACAATACTAAAAGAGGTATGCTGACACAAATGAAATGGGGAATTAACATTTTCTTTTCAAGCATTAATGTGACATGCCTCTTCATACAGGCCTTTTCATGGATGTCATTCCTTAAACCAAGTGAATTAAATCTTTTAATTATCTCTTGTGTTGAAATGAAGTAGATCTTTGATTAAATATTGTGAAATGAAATATATTTTTCAACTCTAGAATAATTTCTTGATTATACATGTAATTACTGACATGACTGATATAAATTGTACTGACTTTCAACACACTTAATTTGACATTGCTTAGTGAGCCCATATTTGACAACAAATTTTCTGTTAAAGGATATATTATCACAAAGCTTTTAGTGATGCATGCGCAGGATGTATTATTGTATTATTGTAATTTCTTGTTTGAAAAAAAAAGTGAAAATTAGATTAAAAACAAGATTCTGAATATTTTATAGAAAAAGACTTCTACCATGTCAATAAAGTTATATTTAAAATTTAAACTCTGAATAGAAACACTAAATTTTATTGTACCTGTGCAAAATATCTTCAAATGTTATGGTTTATAGAAAAATGCCAACTATTTGATTGGATAATTAGCTGGGAATGGGAGTCTATATATATACCCAGCTAGAGCTGTATACATAAGATTTCAGGAATATAAAATGGCGGCTCTAGCTTTGCTTTGAACAGCATTTCAAACTTCAATTTTAGGTCATGCAGGCAATAATGAGCTTCTTACCTTCGATTTTCCCTAACTTTATTTTAGGCATGCTTATGCATTTAACTTCCCCAGAATAAATCGTCTATTTGTTTACATTTTACATGACTTCATAATAGCAGAATCAGAATCAGTGGCTTTTCTGTGATTTCTGTATGTATTGCAGAAAAAGGAATTTTTCTAGATATTTGTTTAGAGTCTACAGAACATATTTTTAATCATTTATTTATTCTGGCTCATGAATTTACATAATTATCAAAAGGAATTTATGGTTGTTTAGTAGATTCCAATTATTTTTGAAATGCAGGTATATCATGAATATAAAATTACTTACTTTTCAGTTTAAAAGTAAAGCTATGCACCATAACATGATACATGTATAGATAGTCAGGCCCTAGAAAGGGTTTATAAGGTGACATTCATGGATGATGAATTATATTCCATTCGCCTTCAGCTCATGGAATATAATTCAACATTCGTGAATGTCATCTTATTAACCCTGTACATGTCTAGAGCCTGAAAAACATATAATGCATATACAAAAGTACCAATATATACATGATACAATTCTTGAAAATTCTGCATCAAACAAAATTTACATACGATCTGATAGTTCTTGAGTATATATAACAGCTTTTGAATCTGCTGCATTGACTGAGTGTGACAAGGCTACATCTCGTTGATTGTAATTAATCAGTGCTGCCACCACACCAATCTTTGACAATCCCAACCAATAACACACGTATTGACTTCGGTTTTCTGGAAAACACAATGCAATGACGTCTCCCTTGCGATATCCTTCTTGATAAAAGTAATTTGCAATCTGATTTGACAGGTTTTCCACATCCTGAAATGTTAGTGTTCCTTCTTCTGAAATGATGGCAGGTTTAGACGGCTGATTTTTAGCCGTTTTTGTGAAAATAATTGGAATAGTTGTATTGGTTTGGATGTTGTGCTTTGTGTCTAACTTCAACTTGATGAGAATCTTCAGTGCTCTAAAAAAAATTATAAGTCATCGATAAAATATTGACAAACATGTAGAAGTATATTTTTAAGGCAAAATCAACTATTTTACATGTCATTAAAAATGAGGCACATGTACATAGAGGTAGGATATTATTTTTTTATCCAAATAGTCTTGACAATTTACACTTCTTTGAGTTGACGTGGTCGAAGGATTGGTCAAATACATGTAAATCAGGTTCACACACATTTAAAAAATTCTAAATTAACTGAAAAACTCAACTAATTCCTTATTTAAATTAAATCCAAGTTTTAGTAAAGGAATGAGTGGGATTTTTCAAGAGATGAAAGTCCCAATTAATCCTACTTTTTCCTGGATCATGTGCATGATGTGGGTAGTGTAAAGTGTGATATCCAAAGAAATCCTAGTTTTAGGTAAAAAACAGGATTACTAATTGTAGGGGTGAGACACATACTGTTTGTGTCATTTAAGTTAAGGAGAATTCAAAGCAGAAGCTAACAGACATTGGAAAAAATAGAATTCATGGAAATATAAAACTTTCTGAATTTATCTCGAATGTTTAGAAATGCAGTGCAAACATGCTGTGATGGCTGTTTTATTGTTTGAACTATGTGAATGTACTGATATGTATCATTTAAATTGAATATTTATTCTTATAAATACAGTACGTATGTGACATCCTTACAAATTAATTTTTCTGAAATAAAGGACAAGGTAATATCTGTAGGGCCACTTTTTGGCCTCAAAAATTTCAGGTGTTTCAATTGAAATGAATACACATATAAAATCTATTAATAAACATAGAATGTTATTAATGTGTCATTGATTTTACCATATAAGAGTCCTTTACTGTGCTTTGACAGCCTAAACTTGTTCAATTTTCTTGTTTTTTCTCAATTTCATTCAAAAACCAACATTTTTGCACAATTTTAAGTACAGAAAGATTAAAGCACATCTGTGTTCAGTGAAAATATTTTGATGTCTTGTGTAAAATGAAAAAATACAAAACATATTTAAAAAATATAAAGACTGAACACAGCTGTGCTCTATACTTGCAGGACCAAAAACCAGAGGCTCCCAGGAGCCTGTCATCGCTCACCTGTCATACAGTTTCCAACATAACATTTGCATTAAAACCATTTGAATTAACT